>JASAMV010005110.1:0-20200 GCA_030248065.1 Rhynchonema sp. JSB1_4
TTAGGATCCTTTCGTAAAAAATTGTGCCGATTGTGTCCAGCTGCCTGATGTCACAGTGCGTGCAATTACATCAGCCGACCATTGGTACACACGCACGATACAAAAGCTCACAACAAACAACAACTCTCTGTGTTGCTCAACAAACAACCAAACAAACCTGCAAAATATGGTGACGGCAGGCAGCGGTGCCAAGGTTCCAACCGCAAACGAGAAACAATCGGTCAACGAAGTGATCGTGATGGAGACGGCTGCGTGCGACATCGCGTTCGACAGACGCTCGCCGACATCAGCGCCGACACTGTGACGCCACGACGACAGCATCAGGAACATGTCGTCAATACCGATGGCTGGAAACGGACGAGAGAAACGGGTGGGCATGATGATGTTTCACGGGCCTAGCCTTCCGTTACAGTGCCACGAGCGGCTCCACAGCCTTTGTTCAAACAAGTGTCTGACGATATTGTCTGGCGCACCGCCGCAAGCCAGCGGACATTATGAGAGCAAGTTGATCATCGAGTCATCGGTCATCCTTGGCACTCTGCGAGCTTTTCCAAAAGCAACAGGATTTGGTGCGTACCGAACTCATCAGCTCTTTTTGGTGGCCGCACGTGGACTTGTGGTCTTGGTGCACTGACGATGACCTGGGACACCGAACGACCGTGGTGGTCATCGTTTTCCAAAAACAACCCACATAATTCTTATACCTAAACACAAAGTTTTTTTCTGAAGTTTGTAATTCACAATATACAAAACCTGCACTCACACACAGCAATGAAGGGCATGACGTTGACAATGTCGGCGTACGGCGCACCGAATGCGAGCAACAAGCCAATGGCTGAGATCACGGCCAACACCGCACCGATCAGGGCGGCGAGCGCTAGTAGGGGCTTGGACAGACTCCAATCGGTGATTGGGATCCTGAGCGTAAAATTTTGAATTGAATTTTGTCAAAATCTGGTGAATGAAATACTTCTGTGATGAAATTATTACCATTTCGTTTTCGGACCCGCTATCCGCCGACCACGGAAGCTCATCGTGCAGAAAATCGAGAACGAAAGAAGGACACAGAAAGCGGTGATAAATCTGAAACAACCAGCATGTACAGTATGTGCAACATACATACAGTACGCTGTAAATGCTTATTTTGATGAATACGGTATGTAGGTATCAATCAATTAAAAACTATGTTGTTTTCCTCGTTCAGCACCGTTTTCACAAATGCCTGGTGCACCGGGTCATCATCAGTGCGAAACGATCTTTTTGAGTGAAACTCATTGACTCACTTTGGTGTGACCCTTTCAGCATTCTTTTCCAATTCCAACTGCAGCGTCTGCGAATGAAAATACGTCAATCTCAATAGTGACGGTCTTCGTCTGGTCCTTGCAATATGAATGGGCCAATCCCGCTCCACAGCCTGCGCAAGACGGACTTCCCACTTTTGGGACAGGGGACGCACGACGCGGTTGGAACGCAGTGGGAAAACCTGGGGTACTTTGAGTTGTACAGATTGAGAAGTGACACTAGTTCTGCAACAGCAACCTTCAGTTGCAAACTTATAGGTGTTGGAGACGAAAGTCAAAACAGGTTCAGCTGCTATAATAACGGGGAGCGCATGTACATTCCAAAATCCTTTGTGAACAAAAAATGGCTTTCTTCGACTGGGGCTCGAACCCAGGTCCTCCGCCTACAACCCTGAGAAATAATATTTGGCATTACGTGTGAGTTGTCGTTTATACAGCACTGTATGTAGGGTATACTCTGACAATTCTTTTGTGAGAAACTTTTCAAGCGCGTTGGGTGGAATTTTCGAAACGGTGTAAAGATCAGTTGGGTGTAAAGGTCGGCGTAAAGTTCGGTCGAAAGCTCGGTCGGCGTAGCTCGGTGTAAACGTGAAACATTGCCTGTTATTAACGTGGAATGTTTCAAGTTTACTCCGAGGTCTATCACACTGAGCTGTCGACCGAGCTTTCCACCGACCTTTACACCCAACTGACCTTTGCACCGTTTCGAAAATATCACCCGTTGTCTTGATCACGCGTTAAAGAGCACGAAACTCGCGCAGCCAACTGAGTTTCGTAGCATTTTGTGCGTAGAGTGGTGGGTAGTCATGTGACCGCTACAGTTAAATATACATGCATAATGCGCTTTACGGATCAGGCAACGCGTTGAACCGTTTCTGCCAAAGGTATTGTCAGAGTGTTACTTCACGACCATGTACACACACCAAAAGCAGAAACATTGAATGCGTTTCGTCTTTGTTTAGTTACGTATAGGGGCAAGCAAAACTCCGGTCCGGATTGCTTCCGAAACAAACGAACTGGACAACGCATAAACACATATAGTTCTCCATATTATACAATGTCCGTAATCAACTCAGTTTTAGCACCCACCAGCAACCAAGCCTTCGCAGCCAGAACGGTGCCTAATGTTCGGTTCAGGTACACGCCTCCGAGAGTGTCACCCAAAAAGATCTCCGCCCCTTCCGGTGAGTGGAACTTTGGGAATGTGATTTTGACGTTGTTCTAAAAGGAAAACTTCAGAAATACAATGTTTTATTTTAGAATTGGCTATTTTATAGATTAAACTTTTCATACCTGATCCTCATTCGCAAACACTTGCGCAATGAAAGCTGCTTGTTGATTCGTGAAACAATTGCTGCGCCACTCCAGACACACGTGTCTGCAAGAAAGCCGCATAGTGTTTCTCTCAAAGTTGGACTTCGCAAACTATTCCAAACAAGAATATCCAACTTTAAATCAACCTGTAGAACACTTTCGTTCCATTTATCCGCACAGCCACATTGTGTGCGGCGTACTGTATGAATTCGAGCACTTCCCGCGAGTGTTCCGGACGCAGAACCGAACCCTGATCTTGTGATGTCGCCATCACGAATATGCCTGTACGGCCGGGCACGCCTGAGTCCTTGCCTGAATGGGGAAGGTGGGATGATGCGAGCCTCTGTTGCTGGCAAGGGGATGCTGTTTTTATGTGTAAAATCATTTTTTGGGATTTCACCTAACAGTAATACACCTGGACACAACCTCGTGGCCGATTCTGGGACGCAACGCTTGCCCACGCTGTAGTAAGACGGCGACAGCATCAAGAATGCCAAGCATTTTCGAAAAATAAATCAACTCGCAGACAATGCGAGAAATTCACGGACATCTTATTACCGGGATGAAAATTCTCGTCGGAGTTGGCCCAGTACTGCATCAACGTGTTCCGTTCGTGTTTGAATGGTGACTCCCTCGATGTGAATAGGTAATCGGCATCGCGTACGAATTCGAATCGAAAGAAGCCCAGAGATAATATCGACGTGATGAATATCGGACCTGAATCATGAGCAAATTGCACTGGTCTGGCTGGCTGATGTTTCATTATCTACATGGGTTGTTGATGTTCACTCCAAACGCCAGTGGGCGTGATGACAACACGCTAATTGCATGCCGGACAGGTGCGTGCACATTGTGTCAGTTGTTGTGCCGGTTTTTACACGCAGGTCGAAAACAACATTTAATTTGGCACACTTACCCAACAGAAACGGCAACGGTCTTTTGGCCACCACCAAACTGTATCGTCTGAACCAATAGGATAAGTGCTCATCCAGTGATACGCTGCGCGCCTTTAGCAGCCGTCGAAATACACTTTCCATCACGCGTGAGATCTGAAAGGATAAAAATACATTTTTTTCGAAATAATCTGGGACTGGCTGCCTTTTTTTGTTGAGCCGTGTTTCATAAAGTACGCATTTCCCTTGACAACGTACGTATGTACGTACGCGAACAGCGAAACACTGCACGGCACTTGAATTGAAAACAGCAAAGGAAATGAAATTTTTTGATAAAACCTGATAAATAATAACAATAAAACAAACCTTGAATAAATGCGCTGGCAAATGACAAATATATTACGTCGGACTAGATTACATCACAAGAGCGATGTTTGACGAACTTGTATATGTATTTCAAAAAATAATAAATAAACAAAAAGTGGTTCAGCCGGGCTCAAGTGCTTGCATAATGACTGTTGTTAAATTGCTGTTGTTGTCATCATGATATCAAATAGAAGTTGAAGTGGCCTCTAAGCATGCGCACCTGAAAACAAACGCACGATAATTACCGTACATTGAGCATCCGATGAATAAATTTGAGGTTTCAAGTGGTGCTTCATGAAAACCAATATGAAAGGCACGTCTAAAACTAACAAAAAATCACGCCCACAAGCAGGAGCTTCAAGAGCCCTTTATATTCCATGCAGACGCTTAATGGCTGCAGGAAAAACATGTTCAAAAACACACTCGGTCGAAACATTTATTGCGGAAGTGATTTTTTCCTATTGATCCAAAAAATTGCACTTATGGTCTATTCAGTGAAATCTAGATAACAAACAAGAGTGCTTTACAATTCATATTACGTAATATGATTCCGAACTAGCGTTCAAAAACTCTCGAACCGCCAACAGCCCTCTACTATTGGCCACACGAAAAAAACAAATTTTTTAGTGTAGTTGGCGAATAAAAAAATAATTATGTTGTTAGTCCTCTTTGAGAACTTTGAAGTGTCTGTGCATGCAATGCACTGCGTAGACATAAGAATTACACACTTGTTATCACGAACTGGTTAAGAAATGCATTGTTTGAAGGCCTTGAAAAGATCTTGGATTCCAGGCAATATTCGCCGCAACTTTCAACAAAGATTGCCCAAAAATTAACCCGTCCTGGTGAGTTGAGTCACGGAGTCTTTTCCGAGGGTGCAAACCAATGAAACGACCACGCGAAATAAAAAGAAGCACATCACGCGAGTGTAAATGCGGTGTAAATGGAAAAAGAGATAAATTTTGACTGACGGAAAATGTAATCCAGTCGTGTTACTACACTAACAATCAATCAAGATTATTGGGTTCGAAACTTTATTTGGTGATTAAGATACTCGGTTTACAGCGTGACCCAACAAGTTCATTCCTTCTCAAGATAAAGGTGATTAATTGCGCATCATGAGACACGAGTGCGCAAACATAATACTAACCTTGACTTGACATTTGAGATCGAAAGATCAAGTTTAGACCAAAGACCAAGTTTAGGGTCCGATTGAATCCTGATCTCTCAAACTTATACTAAGATGTGGGTTGAAGTTAGATTTCCCAAGGGCTCTAGCTTCGAACGAATATTTATTTCATAACTAATATAAAACATCATCGCAACAAAAATGGAAATTCAAAACGCGCTAAATGATGTTCGTGATATGCCCTGACATAGAAAATAAGGGATGTTCAACGATAATAGCGCCTAATCGTTCTAAATAACCACATTGTATGATGTGACCATTGACCCGTGACAAAATCCACACCTAACCCCACGCAGCTGTCTGTCACCTGATAAAAATTTGTCATTTTAGTCGTCACGACATTACTTCTTTTTTCAAAATGTTTGATGCTCCAACATGTCATGACAAAAATCATGCAAAAATATTTGTTTTATCCTGCTGTTTAGCAGATGCAGCGAAGGCGGTTTTGAACAGATCAACAGGTAAACAAAACAAAATGTGGAATGTGCAAGTGTTGTTGTTGCTAAATAAACACAACATGAAGTAAAACATGGAATCACCTGCACCATCATAATCTCTGTCTGAGTGTGATAAATAAATAAAAATGTGGTATTTATTCACAGAATCAACGTTTTGGGCCGGTTCTTTCTAGGCAGCACACGTTTACGTGCAGGTGCGGCTGGACAACCAGTTTGGGAAACACGCGTGTTTTTGATTGTCGGTCAAAATTTATGACAAATCATGATTTCTTTTATCATTTTTCGATAAATAGCAAAATATTGATTGATGTTTGTAAGCAAGCATGTCCTTTTTGGTCCTTTGAGGAATGAAAATGAATTTCGAGATTTTTCTTGAACGAAATCACTGCCGGTGGTGGCAAACTGCCATAACGCTGCGGCCTGCTCCTGCACTGCAGTCCCGTGACAATGTAATATCACTATGCACTAGCGGACATTTCCAAAAAACATTTTTTTACCAAAAAGTTTTATGAGCAGACAGAAACTAATGGAAGGCCGGTACATTTTTAACATGCCTTAGGTAGAGTTAACTGGTTTTCAAATGCATGCGTCTCTGGCCTGAATGACTAACTGACTACACGCACTGCGCTAACGTAGTGATCCCAAACGGATTTTCAATTTCACTGGCCTAGATTCGCAGCGTTTAGATTCGGATGCCCGCAAAAATAAGCATGAAAAATGGAAAACGGGTCAACTAATAGCGAACTACATACCGGTTTCACAGATACTGAACAGGGTCGGTGTTACAAAAAATAAAAATGATAGGTGCCCAAAACATAAAACATAACCGTGGACTTTTCGAAGGTACTATCTGAAATCTGAATCCAGCTAAAAATTTATCAGAAAAATATATATTTCCAGCGCACAAGTTGCCAGGTGAACTAGATCTACTGTAGACAAGTGGAAAAACGCACTGGAGTACATAGCTCTAAAACGAGGTTGCGATGTGAGTGAAAAATGATCATGTTTTCAACGCAAACTAAGTCTAAAATCGCACCCAAGATAATTGCCGAGTAACTCAAGGTTAATGTCAACTTGCGTCTCTTAGTGCAATAATTTATTATACCAAGTCACATACGAAAGATGCACCCAAGCGGCAAACAGCTCCATCTCAGCATTTTGAGTAAGGTGTTTTTTCGATACCATTTTATTTTTTTGAGTTAATGGATTTTCCGAGTATTAATCCCAGTCTGAAACCTTCTGAAGTGATGCTGGTTTTTTCCATTTTGCATACACGATTACTATGTTTTCTGCGGAGAACGGGGTTCAACAGAGCAGCTGCTTTTTCAATTTCATATGGAATTACGAATTTCGTCAAACACATTGGTATAATAAAGTTAAATTTTCAGGTGTGGCGAGTTTCCTTTTCAAGCCATTTATAATTGCAGCAGTTTCCGTCAAAAATCACATAAAAACATGTGTGTGACATCGAGTCCATTCATGTTGCTACATTCTGTCGAAAACCAATTCAGGAACTTTCTTTTTCAACCAATTTTCATTCAAATGAAGAAATAAAATATATAATAATGTATATTATACACATAACGTAACTTCTCAACAAAATAAAGTGCCATATTATGATTTATTTATGTATATGTACATTCATGGTATAGGTAAGTAGCAATCCATAGATGGGCAGTAATTGGGTCCATGAGAATCTGGTTCTCAAACAGGGACCCTGAAACCTACCAACTATGGTACATTAACTACCGACACATCGTTTATTATATACAAATCACACGGAAACCTGGACCCATTTTTTGTTGCAGAAATTCATACTTTCCCCAAACTATTCGATATAAAAATTATGTTGACTGAAATCAAGAAAAGGCGGAAAACATCCGCAAAAACGAAAGAGAGAAGCCGTTGCATGGATTTTAATAGAAGAAATGTAAATAAATACATAGGATCAGGCCACCAGCCACAAAAGCACGGGAAAATGCATTGTAATCACACCAGAGCAATGGACAAATTCAATGAAAATGATCAAGAATGATATTATGTATAATGCAGCAGATGGGTAATACAGATGTCTTGATTAAATATATTTTCGAGTGAAGATTGCAGAATTAAATGAACTAGAATTAGTGAACACACACTTAACGAAAACCCGTACATTTACTTACTGATAGAATACAAAAAATCCACTGATATTTTAGCTCAAAGTTACAAAAAAGAACAAAATAAACGTGGAATAACGAGGTTAACTTTGCAATACAATCATGGCTGGACTTGAACATTAAAAAATACAACAACTTCAGTTGATAAGTGAAGCTTCAACAAAATACCTATGCATGATCAGCTGCATAACTTGCGAACTTATGCTCAAACAAAGGGTAAAACAACATCATCGCTGGCAATTTTCACCCAAAACTTGAGCATTTCGTAGCAGAAATTTGGAACAGAAACATTAACAATAACTTTGTACAAATATGGCCAGGCTTCTGCGTATGTATACGTTTAGTACGACGTGTGACAGTCAAGGCAGATATACTGTAACTTGTTTCATATACAAGGGCACAAAAATCTTGGACAAAAGAATGACTAAGTTTGAATACACACAATTCTAAAGGACACCACTATACATCACCAAGTAGAATTAAGGAATACTAAAACAATAACCAAAATCAGCTACATTTCAAGCTAGATGGCATGCACATAAAAGAGGCAATATACGTGTTTTGTACATAACTAATGGTGATAAAAAATTTGCAATATATACATGCATATCGAACTGTGACTTACGAAGCGAAACAAAAAGACCCAGAGATTAAGAAAGTACACATGTATCAGCCAACAAAAACTTAAATAATTCAAAACCCTATAAGTCAAACAAAACATGAATGAAAAGAAACCACAATGCGGAGGATTTCCAAAATACACCCACAACGAGCATATATGTAGACACAGCATATCAGATAGGATGACCCAAAAGTAATACCACAATATTTACATACCAGCAAGGTACCGGTTGGACAATTCACACAGTTTCGTTCGACGTTTGAGCGTTCACAAATGACCAAATTTAAAATTACAATATTTGTCAACTTTTGCCACGGGTTCATCTTTCCAAGCGCACAGTCATATGCATTGCCTTCTGTGAAACATCAGCTGACAATTTGCGCAATTCGACGGCAAGACCAGCTGCTGTTTCAAAGTGAGCAGAACGCTTTTTTCTCAAAAGTTCCAATGCAACGACTGCGCTGCGTCCCACACTGTTACGGATTCAAAATCTCGACCTCGACATTCCAATCAACCAATCAGCACAACTGGTGTCAAGTTCAAAATTCAAATCACCAATCCAACGTCGTCATCACTCAGTTCACCATCGCCGCATTCCCCATAGCATTCTTCGGCCTTCATAAAGTACTGATTCGCCAGCTTGCCTTTCATCGCCTCCATTGCGGCCTCGGCTGCCTCGTTATATAGATCACCTGTGAAACATCAGGTAATTGTGGTGCATTTACTTTGGCTGTATTTCTATTTGAGACTTTTTTGACGTTGTAGACTAGTGCATCCGGATTGGCTGTTCCCATAACTTGATAACCTTATATTCACGGTTCAAAACATTTGCCTGGCGTCTGGTTACTGCTGTTCAAAAAAAACACGCACAGATTTTTGAGAGAAAATTTTCTTCGAAACAAATGTTTCCGAACACGCAGAATGTGAGTGACATTTTGGTGTTTATTTCGTGTAGCCCTGGTTTTGTATTTCATTGTCATTCCCGTAACTTTGACATACTGGGTTGTATTCATTTTCATATCCAATTCCACACCAGGTCTTGTAATTAGGCTTCTTCCACTTTAACCTTCTTCCATTATGCATTACACGCAACATAACAAGCCAGTCCAGCAAGCAGCTAGCCCAACAACAACATCAGCCACAAGACCTACCAGCTTTCTTCGGGTCCTTTGTCAAATACGGTCCACCATGCGCGTAAATCTCGGCCAATTTGGCCAGGATCATATGTCTGGGATGCGACTCTGTCGTACTGTCGTACTGATGTTGGTCGCCGTCCTCCGCCGTATCCATGGCGCGATCGAGAGCTTCCAGTGACCGCGCGTACCAGTGCACGGCGCGTTGATAGGATTGCTCGCTGAAGAGGAATGCGATGAAATTCTGATGTTCTCTGATGAATTGTTACAAAATTTTCGCTTCGTTTCAAACTTTTGCTCAACTATGCCAGATTGATCATAATTCAGGGGCGGATCCAGAGAAGCCCACAGGGGCCATGGTCACCCAGTTTGGCCAAACTGGACCCTGAAGGGGGCACCGTATCGGAAAGAAGGAAAAAGAACACCTATAGTCCGACAACAACTAACGCAGAATTTATGGCAGTCAAACTGCCAGATCCGTAAAGCGGAAAATGGGCGCTCTCGCTTCAGACATGAAAATTGGAATGGTTCGACTGGGGTTACGGTAGCAAGCAAAAAACCGCGAAAGAAAGAAAGAGAAAAAGAGGTGACTTTTTCAGAAAGAAAAAAAGCATGAATTTTTCTGCATAACGACACAAAAGAAGGTAATCATAGGAACTGGCTGCCAGCCAATAATTAAAAAAACTTTTTGAAGGCACCGAAGCGTTGAATAAGCGGAGTCTGAAGTTGAAGAAGAAAGAAACGAAAAAAATGTCTGCGAACTTCCAGTCTAAAACCGGGCAAGCTTATCACTGGATTTTCCGCTTTACCAATCAGGCAGTGTGGCAACAAAAAATGAAGAAACAACATCCAACCCAAGAACATATTTTACACTAACCGATCATGACCCAATCGTTTCCTATCGCCCGTCTCATACGCCTCGGCCATGTAGAGCATCGCCATCCGATCGCCCAATTCGGCCGCCGTCTGCATATGATCGACGCCGATGTCAATGTTGTCCGCCTCTTCCTCTTCGTCGTCCTCATCCGTCTGTAAACGATCAATTATCGATTGGTTGTTGCTTCGTATTGATTTACAGTTCTTTTTTTTGGAAATTTTTGGTTCATTTGCGATGAACCAAAAGAAATTCGGTGGAGGATTGAAATACCAGCACAAAACATGCAAGGTCGTCCACGCATGAAACATAAGCAAATACGGAACGTGACAAAGTGAACGCGATATGTGGACACAAGCTCTAAACGCCGTTGAAATCTTCCCAAAATAACAGCAACCGGGTCTGTACGTCTTTTAGTTCCAAAATGCGACAACTTCCAAGGCAGTCGATGCACAAGGTCATCGTCAATACAAATCAACATCTCAGGTGTGTGAGGACGCATTCCAAAATCAAGATTCACTCTCCGAAATTCGGGCCCGACAAAATTTCGGGCCAACCAAAGCGATCGGCCAACCCCAGAGACGAGAAAACCTAGCCGCGCCAGAATTCGGGCCTAAATCCCCTGCGTCCGAAAAGGACCTCAGCACGAAGTCGCAAAAGTTCCAAACACCTTGAACACAAATTGCCGTCCACCCAACCTCCAACGTAAAGTCCTTCAACAGCTCATGGTCCATCTTCAAGTAGATCTGTGCCATTGTGATCACGGCCTCGACCACGTCGCATTTGGCAGCGATGTCCAGGTGAAACCAGGCAGCACTACGATCATACTCACTGCTACCTTCATGCTTGACGAAACGACACAGTTCGTGGTAACGCGCCAGATCGAGGTGGATCTGGAATAACAGTGGACTCTGCTTTTATTTATGTTTCGAAACATTTATTGTGAAACTGAGCCTGTTGATTTTATTTTCCTTGGCGATAACACGATTAAGCTGCATCAGGGCTCATTATGCAATCGCGTAGGTTCTCAAAAATGGCGGGATATTGAAACAGCTAGCTTGTAGTTGAAAGCCATTCCCCTAAAATATCCCCTGATGTAGTTTGACTTGCATCAGCTATGACGCGCCTGTGTACTTGTTTATCACTCATTCACACCACAACCGCCCAATTATTCATGATGAGTCAGATTTCCACACTTTCCAACACGTGCAGTTGCTGCTTACTTTCCAGGCACAATTCTGTATTAAAACCCCCTTTTCAAATGCTCCATTTCTCACGCGGCCAGGTAAAATCGGGTATTTGTGTCCCATACACAGCGGACACGCATTTCCTCAGGCATGGACAATCAGTTTATTGCCAAGATCATGTGACATGGACAGCAGTGCAAACAACGCCATCTCCGTTTGCTTGCGATGAATATTTGATGTGATGATGATTTATCTAGCCGCTTGATCTAACCTTGACCATGTAAACAGCTACGTAAACATGTTTCTGGCAAAAAAGACTCAGCTGTTATTTTGGCGCTCAAAAACACACGCGTGTTTTTGAAACCGTGCGTCACATGTTCATTGTCGTTTGCGATTCTCAAATATGATTTCAAAATTTGTGATTTTAAAATTATCCCTCAGCCTCCGGGCAATGATTCTTGACTACCTCGCAAAACAGGGCAAGCACGCGCCGCGCCGTAAACAAATTGTAAACAGAAAACTTGATTTTTTTTAAATTTTATATTTCACGACAAAACACATACGTTTTTTTTCTCAAGAGACACAACAGTCAATAGATGAGTACTATTATTTGAGTCCAGCACAATTGCACTGGTCACCGGAGCGCAGTGTAGTTCCTGGTCCGGCGCGGCGGTTAGTGTACCTACCCCTTTTTTCCGTGAGGCGGTTAGTGTACCTCCCTGGGGGGGGGGGGAAGGGGGGGGGGCAAGACCCAAAATCAGGAAAAAGTCACTTTTTGAGGTAGAAAATTTGACCTATTTTTACCCCTTTTTGGAAAAAATTCTTCAGAACAAGGGTATTTTGGCGACTTTTGAGAACATTGACCTAAAAATCACACATTTTAGGCCTAAAAATGCCCATTTTAGGCCTAAAAATGGCCATTTTAGGCAAAAGTTGAGGCGGTTAGTGTACCTGACGCGGCGGTTAGTGTACTAGTGTACCTTGGTCGCGGCGGTTAGTGTACCTTAGGGGGGGGGACCCCCCCCCCCCCCCCCCCCCAGGAACTACACTGCCGGAGCGAAGAGTGTCTGTTTACATTACTGATCACTTTGTTGCCGACTTTTTGCCTGGTTTGTAACTTAGTTGTTGGCACAGCAGAGCAATGTTTTAAAAGCCGTTTGAAGCGAGCGTAGAATTCGAACAGAATGTAGGCAAAAGAGCATGTTTGGTGGATTTTGCCATCAGATGGCGAAGTTCCTCCCGACTTGATGAAGAATGGATACTGACAGCCAACCCCTCATCAATCCCATTTGTATACTCGAAGAAGCAGCATTCAATCAAACAAACAGCGATCACCAATAAGGGTAAACACAGCATAGATCACCACGCGAACACGCAAAAACGCATGTGGCCAGTTACAATGTCACAACAAGTACGTGCGCAAACACGCACAGCTTTGGCAGGTTATCAGTTCCCGCATATCTTCTTCTGCCTAACCCCGTTTAATCGGTGGTAGTTTTGACGTTTATAGTCCAACGCTCAGTGTTCCCAAAGTAAACACATACTACAATATTATTGTTGTTGTTACAGTCAAGAGAAAGCAGCTTGTGCTTTGTCAAAATAAACGCGGAAGCGTACTATTACGTGCCATACGTGGTCCCCGTTTGGCAACTGCTACATTCTATTAGCAAAATTTTGACACGAAAGGTTATGTTGAGAACGTTGTGAAATTTCCCCTCAAAATGCACGTAACACGTATAATAACCAGTGTTCGAACGGGATTCATTTTTAATCCCGGGATCGGGATTGGGATCAAGAAAGTGTCGGGATCGGGATCCCGGTTTTGAAAACCCGGGATCGGGATCGGGATTGACCAGATAGTCCAAAAGCAATGGTTTTTATCATTTTATGCATAAGATGCAAGTTAATGTCACAGACAACCATGAAACATGTTTATCACACATGGATAAACACCCGGAACAGTGATTAAAGCCGATTGAAAATCGAGAATAGCTGATGACGGAGAAGTTAGTTCAAAGATCACAACTGTAGTCGATCAATGGCAAAGCCATTGACAAAAAAGACAAGCATTTCACCATTTTCTGGTTTCAAGCAGTATCTTTTGTCATCAAACAAATCAGCTGCACTGGAAAAGAGCTGTTCAAAAGGCACGCTCGTAGGCGGAGCGCTTAGATATTTGAAAGCTAGACGTGCCTGTCGCGGAAACTTTGTCTCATTTGTTGCCCACCATGACAACATTTCCTCGAAACTGAGTCCCTTTGTTCGATGCAACTTTGTGTAACCGTTCAGTTCTAGCTGGGCTTGTTGATTGGTGGTGCTTGCGGTTTCATCACACTCGGAATCAGCCGTCGAGCACCTCTTAGGGCGCGGCCATGCAAACGCGGGCGCGGGTCGCGGGTCAGAAAAATGTTGTATATGTCCAACAATCGCCCCGCGTTTGCATGGCCGCACTTGCGGGACGCTGTTGGCGGGTCACTTGAAACATTATTTAGCCATTACGCACAAAAATGAACCAATCAGCGCTGTGCTACGGCAGTCTGCGACGTTCGTTCGACGCTGATGGGTTAAGTTTTGTCTGTTGCAGCCAAACAAATGTTTCAAGTGACTCGCAAACCGCGACCCGCAAGTGCGGCCATGCAATCGCGGGGCGATTGTTGGACATATACAATATTTTTCTGACCCGCGCCCCGCGCCCGCGTTTGCATGGCCGCGCCCTTACAACAGCTTGGCGAATTATGATTGCATAATTTTTTACTTTTTGTTCTCAAAACTTAATCCCGATCCCGGTACTTTTTTGGGAGGGATCGGGATCGGGATTGTCTTTTTCAAAATGACGGGATCGGGATCGGGATCAGAAAAAGGGCCCGGGATCCCGGGATCGGGATCCCGTTCGAACACTGATAATAACACGCTTTCCATATTTCATACAGCACAACATACTCGCATAAGAGGTGTGGGTGTCAGCCACTATGCCGAACAGAACTTTCCGTGAAATAAACGAAATAGAGCTCCCCCGCTTTCTATATAACCATCAGTTAGCATTACAGCAAACTGCAGTTCATATGTAGCCGCAACATTGAACTTGCAATGGGGGTTCATTTAGAACTTTGGTGCAAAGCGTAGGCTGGCACCCTGCCCCCTCCACAACCAACTAAACATGCACAAATACTGTAGTTTTGAACAAAGTTGCATACCCCGTGTGCTGCAGCAAATTATACTATATCCAAAAGCCAGTAAAAGAATGCCCCAGAGCATTAATCTTACATTACGTTACGTTTTTTCGTGTCTAATAATGTGGACGTTACTTTTGCACTCACATACGGAAAAAAACAGAAGTGCCCCTCACCACGCCAACACAACAAAAACCTAATAATGGCACCGTGAAAAGTGAAACGCGAGAATTCAATAAAAAAGCACAAAATGCAGATCAAAATACCTGTCCAAGAATGGAGGCCGTCTTTTTCTGTTCGGAGCTGATGCTATCGTGTTGCTGGCGTAATTGATGCAATTGTTCCAAATTGATGCACGACGGTTTGGTGTTCTTTCGCAGTTCGTTGAAGTAGGCCTCGCGCTCCTCATCCTGAGCAAAAAACGAGACATTACGGATTGTTTATGTCAATTTTTTACATATTCGCAGGCGTTGCAATGCCGAAACGCACGGAGAAAAATCAGACTTTCCGAAGTTAGCGACGAATCACATTTCAGAATACAGGGCTTGTGGAGGTACTTTGGAAGAGCAAGAGACATACTGCATTGCAACGCCAGCGAAACAAACAAAGCGCCAGTTGGGGATTCGTTTGTAGCAACACACAGAGGTGAATGTTTCGGCGATAAATGCAGCACATTAAAGTTAGTTTGCAAAGAAATCTCAGACAAATTATTCTCTGTTGGCGTGAACCTGCCACAAAAACCACCCAAAAACACATGCACAGACCTCCGTAATTGATCTTAGAGTGGGGCTCCTCTAAAACGAAAACATAACAAATTTCCAAAAGCAAAAAAACCAAACTCCTTCAGAAGTCAGGCATTAACATCACAAAACCTTCTCTCTCGGCAAGCATTATCTACCTGGGTCTGCGTGATCGAGCTTCCACTGCCAACAGACGAACTCGGCGGACTGTGGCTGGCACTGGACAGGCTGAACGGACTGACTTGTCCCTGATCCCGTCCACCCCCGTCGTATTCGAACGGGTCTTCGTCATCAGCATAGCTCTCCGACTCGTGCGGCGCCATCGGCGTGTGTATGGTGACGGCCTTCTTGCGGGACACCTGATTCTCCAAGGCCGCTTTATCGATGCCTGAATCAGGCAGGGGCTGCGAGCTCGTCGACAGCGGCGGCGATCGCAGTTGCTCGGTGCTGATGGCGGACTCGACAAACAGCACGCGTGAAACATCAAGTGCCGGTTTGCCATCGAGCGGTTTCGGTGGATCGGGCGCGGTGGCGGTGATTGTGTTGTGATCGACGCATCGAAAACAACAACAGTCCGGCTCGTGCACGGCGTGGATGGAGGAGCTGCTGGCGATCGAATGCAGATGGTCCTGCGCGTGACGGCGCACGTTCGACAGCAGTGGGTCGCCTGAATCAGGGCAAGGCGGCAGTTTGAATTCTGTGTTAGTTCAGCGACGGTTGTGATACTCACTCGGGGGTGCTGGATAACCATGTGGCGAGCGCAGTCGCAATTTTTCGGGAACCTTTTGCAACGTAATTATCAATTAGTCGGGTGCGGGTTTGGATTGATGCAATGCCTTTCACACGATCAGCAATTTGGCGCGACAAGCCCCAGCTGCAACTGCTCGCTCTGTACCTAACAGGTGCAAAGATGAGCTTCTTGGCATCTTTCAATATGGGAATCTAGCAGCATCAGTGATATTGATGCATCGTTGATCAAAAAACGTCAAACAATTTGAGCGAGACCGGACAAAATTTATTCGATAAGGCACCAAGTTAAGCCCATTTAATGCACATCAGGGGGTGTCTCTTCAAATTAGGCACGCGCAGGCAGCAAACTTCATTTGTGTCTCATTCATTTCTGCACCACCTTTCCTAATGAATCGGTATCCTCGTCACCGCTGGTAACTCTGCGTTTATTGCAACTAATCGGCTGAACCGGCTCGCATTTCAGCACCACAGTTGTGGACTTGCGCTCAATACATACGACTTCTTCGGGTATGCTCTCCGACAACGTCAGGCTGGGGTCGTCCTCTTGAAACATTATCATTGCATTATCATCGCCTTGTTGGCTCGGGGCCTTTCTTTGTTTGATATTATCCCCCAGCAGTTGGGAAACTCGAGCTAGGTGCAAAAGAAATGAGTGACGAGTTAAGTCGCTTCGCTAGGCAGGCTAGAACAGGACCAAGCTGCGCAGAGAGACCCACCTTGACTCGACAGACTTTGAGCGCAGGCCATGACACTCTCACTTACTGACAGATTCCGAATAATTACGACAACAGCAGCTACAATGCATTCATAATTAAAAACCATCCGGTCCACAAGCCCGCCCCGATGGGATTCGAACCCTCTATCCATCCTACACAATCAGTCAATCGTCCAACCGACTGCGCTACGTCAACGTACCGGGCATGGCACAGTCCATATTGCTCGAACATCGCCGTCTGCGCAATGTCTCCGTCGCATCACAATCTTCCATACTGGGCAGGGATACACACGCTTCGCTCTGGTTCGGACGGAACACCGTTTGCGAGGCCAGACGCTGCAATGAAGAAAGAGAGAGTTGCAAAGAAATCGTACGGAAGAGAAACCACTGAGCAACTTGTCCTTGTTATAAACTGTTTGGGTTGTCTGCATTCACTTGGCTTCTCATGAGCACTATACGTATATGAAATATCCTACTTGTCAGTGAATCACGCGAAACATTTTTAGTTTGATTAGCGCTGGCAGAAACAGATGGATGTGGTTTGTGCACTCGCACAGCCTGTAAACTGGCGAAGTGGCCAATAGCGGAAACTGCGCTTCACACAAACAATCTCGACTCATTATCGGTTCAATATTGCACATGGACACACGAAGGCTAAACAAACTCTCCCAGACACCCTTATGCCTAGCCCACCTGTGTTTTGATATATTCCCTCTGCGCGGCCCTCTCCGTTGGCGACAAATCAAACGGAGCCAATTCCAATGACTTACAAATGATGTTGCACGCGTGCGTGTGAAAGAACAACGCCATGCCTTTCGTGCCGAGGTTGCCGTCACCGTAGCCTGAAAATCAAGGAAATTTCATTCACTTCTGTTCATCTTGATATTCGCTCGCTTAAGAAAGAAAGCAGTGCACATAAACAAAGATGGAATATCGTGTTGCTCGACCCTGACTTGGGGAGTCGATTGGTTGCTTCCTGATGTTTCACGGCCGGGTTGAAGTTTGCCCCTCAGTGAAAAAATGCAAAAATTATGCCGGGCTTCCGTGGAAAGGACAGTTCACGGCAACGTTTAATAATTTCAGAATATCAAGCACCAGCATTTAGTTCATCAGTATGATATACAGCTTTGCAGGAAACAGTTTGCATCCTGAAAGAAAAGACATGTAGCTCCAAAAACCTGGTGTTTTTTGATCACCGTTTTCTTCGTCGATAATTTTAAGCATCTGTGATTGACCAACAAATGTGTGGATCAGACACAAAAAAATCTCTAATTGTTGTGTACATAACCTGTGCTTTTCAGTTCTCTGCATCAAACGCAGCTAATACAATAATTCGGACAACATGCGCAAGTCGGTCATTATCAGCGCGCGCGCTCAAAAACAACGTGCAGATTCCTGCACTCAAAAATGTTTTGTCTTTTTTGGGGTCGCGCACGCCCATAATGACCGACTTGCGCATGTTGTCCGAATTATTGTATTAGCTGCGTTTGGTGTGAAAGAAGGGCATGAACAAGAGCACGGGATTGCGGGTCAACGTCTGGTGAAAATAACAGAACGACAGCGGGCAGTTGTTGGCGAAAAGGAGCGCAATCGGCTCTTGGTCCGTGATTTGACAAACAAACCAGACGAGAAAAAACGAAAATAATCAGCTCCAAATTATTGCAACAGCGGCAGTGCACCAAACTGCGTGAACAGGTTGCGAAATGTTTCGTCGCACCTACCAGTAGCGCGCGCATCGATTGCCAATGGCAGTTGCAAAAAGTGGCCATAAAAAATCGCGAACATCTCCAACCTTTGCCGTCAGCTGTGTGTATCTGTGGATCAGTGTACAAATCACCCACGCCTTGCACGTCCACAACAATCAACTGATGTCCACTGCGTTCAAATGTGAAATGACTGAATGCCTACAAAAGTAAAGTTTGGTTGGTTGGACAACGAATACCATACCAACTAGAACAGATGGCTGCATTCGAATTTTTACGGCCTATAATTTTGATGTTTTTTACTATAAGTCGCGTTTTTTTTCGCCATAATTGTACCAATACGAAACACTGAATTTCGTATGCACATTGAACTGCAGAACATTGATTTTGCATCGATTGTCATCAATTGCAGCAAGGCGTTCGAAAAACACAAACATACAAGCGTAAACTGAAGAAAATCAAACCAAAACGTACGTGCGGTGTCTGCCTGGCCGTTTCAGAGACAAATCCCGAATTTGAGTTGTATTTGATGTATTCGCCCTCAAAATAGTGCTCCAAATGATATAATGGAGAGCCGGGACGATTAACGAACTCCAGCACGTACATCTGGGCGATATCGACCTGGAAAAGGGAAACGTTGAATTTTTAAAAACTAAATACTAAAAAAAATTTAAATACTACACTGTCATGTCACGATTAGGGATCGGAAGTTCAAGTTAAAGGATACTCTTTCGGAAATTTTTACGAAACTACACTTCGCAAAAAAAAACAATTACAAACACGGTGCTCAGAAAAATGTTTTGCCGCATTGATATACCATGGGAAAAAAAGAAGTTTAGTGGTTTCTTTTTCTTCACTTCCTAGTTCTTGGAAAAAAAACATAAAAAACCTGGCCAAGAAAAACAGAAGCTTTCGTCGAACTTTAATTTTCTCCAAATAGTCTGCGCTTACACCTCAAAACAGCACCTTTTTCGGCGGATTGTGTCTGTTATACTCTCCGGCCCAGAGCTTGGCGTCCATTTGCAGCTTAACGTCCTCAAACACGGTCGCCCGGTCAACCTGCGCGTTAAATTAACAACAGTAGTTGTTCGTGACATTGAACAACGATCTTATCAGTTCATTCATGACTCAATTTTCGTGCGAATAATTCTGCATAGCGATTAGTTGGAACGCAAAAAAAATGTGGGCTGTCGAGTGTCGGGTCCCAAAAAAAAACCGACACCCGCCAGACATCTGGAGGCACCCGACATCGCACATCTGGACAATGTGGGAAGGGGCGATGGTCCTCCTGAGCGGCTGGCCACCGCGGAAAAAGATGCGCTACGGACACAAAGATGGACGATCTAACAGATTGCTTTCGGATTTTATGTCACAGTATTCCGCACCGTCCGGTATTGCACCGTTGTACATTGTTGTGTGTGGCTCTGCCTGCGTACATTTAATTTCTGATTGCATGTTGTCTGTGTCTGTCTGTCCGTGATTTCGTCCACCTTCTCACCCTTTCCTGTCCTGGTTTTGTATTTATTTTTCATTCCCGTAACTTGCACACCCTGTTTTGTATTTATTTTCATGTCCGTAAACTCCACACCCGGTCTTGTAATTATGCTTCTTTCACTTAATCTTCTT
>JASAMV010005111.1:0-40186 GCA_030248065.1 Rhynchonema sp. JSB1_4
TGGAGCAGACTGCTTAGCTCACCACTATTAGTTACTCACAGTCACATCTGCTGTCCGCAAGATTTCCTGAGCATCTACACATTTGCGAGTCGCATCTGGAGATAGTAGCTTATATTTTTTAGAGTTAATGTCTCGTGTAGAATCGGCTGGCGACGGCATTACCTGTCCCTTCTTCTGAAGGCAATGGTTTGGCTCGTAATGTCTTAGCCGTTGTTTCTCACTGTTTAACTGGAGCAGACTGCTTAGCTCACACGTGAACAATTTATACAGTCAGTCGAAACATTTTCGATTATCATGCTTCGTGTTTATGGACATCGAAAAAAATTATGTTTCGGGTTTCGGGTCTATCTGGTGGAGCCCTTAACATTGTCGATCGTGGAAGATGAGATGGTTTTATCTTCATTGTACTATTTGCCGACCATGTTCAAATCAAGTCAACAACAACACAATAACACCCCTTGCGATAAAACTCCGGGCACAAAGAACCCCGGCCAAACGTTCAGTTTTGTTTCATAAGCGGGGCAAACAGCAACAAAAACATTTTCCGGGTTTCTGAAGCACCAGAATAGGGTGTAAACACAATGCATCGGCATTGATATGTACATGTATGTGACACAATGTGAAGCGAGGCGTTGAAGTGTGTAGCACAGCACCCGCATGCGAAGAGCCAAGCACGAAGCTGAACTGAACAGCCAGAAAGACACAAAAACAAATTCGCGCGTAAGACGCTGGGACAACAGAAGTCGAAGCGCGGGTTTTGAACGCTGGCTGGTTGAACACAGCGTGACACTAGCTACTGATTTACCCGCAAAGAGGTTTCTCTGTGGTGGTACTAATAATTTTACAGGTTTCAAGTGAAATATCAGCCAGTGGTCTTGCTTGGGCTTATGTACTGGCACACACTAACACCTAAAGACATTCATGTGTTGCGCTGATGTTTCAAAGTCGGTGTACGAGCATTATTTGTCTTATTGTGTGCCCGTACCGATACCTGGTCGACACCGGAGCCGTTTACTTGTTTTTTCCTGCGCGACCGGCCAGAATTTTTGGCTGGGCTAAAGTTTTCAACCGCGTGGTGTGTTGTTTGAATCTTTCCTCTTCGACAGCAACGCCAAGGAAAAGCTGCTGAAATCATCTCAAAAAATATCATCGGAATTATTTTAAAATTACCTGTACAGATTTGAAATCCCATAAATATGGAGCCGAAGCAATGGAGCATGCGGCATTTCCCGATGGCCGATTGGCGTCTGGGTCTGGCGTGGCGGGATGAAAGTGACCAACCCACACAATCCTCGCAATGGGAATACCTGCCTGATGATGTCCTGATGCACATATTGGCCATGCTGCCACTCAAATCTGCCATTAGTGCGGCTGAGACTTGTAGCAAATGGTTGGCTGTTGTGATAATTGTACAGTTTTGGTTTCCAGCCTGCGGTTAAATTTCCTAATGTTTTATAGTGCGACCAAAAATCCGCTGGGTATTATGCCATCTAGATCTCGTCAAAGCAGATGGAAGTGTATAACGCATTCTTAAACTCTGTATGGTGATCCTCTGTTGTATTGATGATTCATTATGTAAACGGAGTAAACGTCTTGCAGTATAGCGATATAACAAAACCCATGCAGAAACGATCGCCAACTTCGACACAATAATTGCTGTTATCCTTTTTAAACAGGTACGATCTGATGCAATACCGATTCGAGCCTTGGGAGACATTTGTCTATCGCGATTACATCTACACTCGACGGCGGTACACGACACACGCGGGATGGCAGAGGGCCATCGACCATTGGAAATTACGGTTGGCTGACGAATTGTGCAGTTTGGCTTCTCTGTTGCGGCTCCAGCTGACGCCCTTGATTGGAAATTTCGTTCCTCTGGCGTCCGCTGACTTTCTATTCTGTCTGAAAAGCACAAGCAAATTTCAGACTTGGTGATCGAATTAGGGTGTTGAGAGGTTTACAGGTGTCGCTAACTTCGACCAGCAAAAGGTTTGTTCGGAGACAACTGAAAACAATTTTTATGCTGGTCGAAATTCGTTGTGGCATCAGCATTTTAAATACCGAACTGTCGTTAATCAAAAACAGTGGTGACTTATTCCAATCGGAACAACAAGTTTGACACCAGTTGTTGTGGGTTGCGTTACATGCACCGACTAGCAGATGTTTCAGACTGCTGATCTCGAACGCATCACGCAAATGGCGCCACATCGTGATCAAACCAGTCACATTGTTATCGAATTTATACGAGTTCATGCGCGTGCTCACCAACTTCACCGAATATTACGAGCGGAATCAGGATCGACCGTTGGCGGCAATTCGAACTTTTGAATTTGACTGGCAACTGATTCTGCCGGGCGCCTGGAATGAACAGCAAGGTGAATGAGCAATAAGGAGATGCTTAGTGAATCTTTAGTGGCCATGATCAGATTTTTTTAGGATGAATATCCTGTTGGAATCTTTCCTCTTTTATAGTAGCATACTATACTGTGGAACCCCAGTATACTGTATGGTAGATATTTTTAAACGCTGTTTGAGTCCCCGGTCAAACCTCGGAATTGCCACACTGTATTCAATACATAGTGACACTCTTTATCATGAGTGGCGGCTTGTCAGGACATTATATGACACAATCATCTCACACTGAATGGGGTGATTGTCTTCAACAATTTTCTTGATCAGCCAAGTGATCATCATTGCGAAACGAAATTAATTTCTCTAGCTGAACGCTCCAAAGGTCGCTCATCAACATCGAGCAGTCACGAAGTCGAGCTGCAGACCTACGGTACCGGTGGCCAGGTGCTGCACAAAATCAACGAATTACTGTCGCACTTGTTCGGGTTACGGTACTTGGCACTGCGCCAACTGCAGTTGGATGCAAAGGAGGCCGTCAATTTCATGAATGATTTGGTCGAGGTGTTCAGGTATGCAGTCGTCCTTATTTATATGGATCCGCTGTCTGCTGAACCCACATTCGGACACAGACAATATTGCAATGTTGGGCAGCCGTAATCCGCAACCTAACCCTGACTGGGGATTCAAAGTTGTGCTCAGTGTGAATTGCATAACACGGTAGTTCGTACTTCGGTTGCCCGATTCGACGACTTGTCGCAAGCAGGCGGTGCACCAGGTCATCGTCAGTGATGATGCACCAGATGTTCACGGCTGTATGTCCATCGAAAGGACACACAATGTAGGTTTTGTGCACACGCTCAGGCACTCAGATTTGACACCGGATCAAAGCTCAGCAATCCCTCTTATAATTGCAGTGACCGTCTGCAGTCACTGACCGTACTCAATCTGACCAAAATCCCAACCCCGTTCCTCCACCTCGGCTTGTTCCTCCACCTACACAAACTGACCGTCAGTCCACAACATCTCAGTGATGACGTCATCTTCCTGTTGGCAAATTGTGCGCATTTGCGCACGATACTGTTGTTGCAGAATGAAAATACTGATGGTATTATACAGTGCTGCCTCGTTATAGTGAGGCGTGATGGTGGAACCTATCTAACCCGACTAATTGGAATGATGATCTTTTTGGCCGCTAGGACTAATTCCGCCGACAGCTTGTTCGTATGTTCAACTGCCAATATGAGAACTGAATATTCTTTATATAGTGATCAAAAATAGTAATGCTGATCATTTCGCTGTGAAGAGCACGAAATTCTGAATACTAGACTTAAAAATAAGGACGTGATATTTATCTGCAATAATATTTTCATAAAAATTTTAAAAAAATATTTCTGGCAGGTGCTGAGGCGTGCAGTGCTCAAGCCTGGGAACAACTGCACAAGCTGGCACCCGACGTCAAAGTGCATTTGAGGATCAGAGGTGGGTCCAACACTGACGGAGTCTCATAATCACCAGTTGAACCCCTGAGCTGAGCCGTACCGTATACTTCCCCTTTAAATTTCAGGCTGGCGCTGTACGTCAGCATTATGTCTGCAGCCGGGCGCGCACGTGACGTCGATCATCTATGACACCCCGAGTCACACTTTAAGGAAAGGGTTGAGAAAAAAATTTCTGAATTTTTTTTCATCAAATTTTTTTTCAAGCAACCATTAATTTTTCAGGGTGGCATTGGCGCTCAACATTATCGATTTGTACAAACATTCGTTGCAAGTGTTTGCGCAATGCGGCCTGCAACGACGGCACACATCGAAGGCGTACCACGACAGGGTTGACCTGGCTGTTCTTATGCTGGTTGAGTGAATGATGAATATTACCGGAGTTTACCGTATAAAGCCCCCGGGGCTCCATTCGGGAAAGGGCGGAAAATCGCCCTTTTTGCTTCAAACATTTGTTCAAATATAGCCCCGGGGGCTCTTTTCGGAAACGTTTTCGATCAGAGAGAGCCGTCGGGAGGTTTTCGATCGGTTTCTGACATCTCTGGAAATCTTCTCTATAACGTTTATTGAATGTTATCACGAATCACGATCGCTTTATGTGCATTTTAAAGCACGTAAATCGATCTTAGAGCAGTTTCTACTGAGAAAATTTGCGAAAATGACCTGTTCGTTTTTGTCCCAAACATAGCCCCGGGAGCTTTATACGCGTGGCACCGGACTTTTTTTACTCTTTGCTATTTCAATGATGCTTTTGCACGCATTTC
This sequence comes from Rhynchonema sp. JSB1_4, assembly GCA_030248065.1. Taxonomy (NCBI): domain Eukaryota; kingdom Metazoa; phylum Nematoda; class Chromadorea; order Monhysterida; family Xyalidae; genus Rhynchonema; species Rhynchonema sp. JSB1_4. Next base: position 4,616 of record JASAMV010005111.1, read on the forward strand.
CAACAAAATACAGTATATTCAACGAACGAATATTTCCAGGCTCGCAATTGCCCCAATCTGCGTCAGCTGGCTATCCGCGAGCGTTTGTCGTGCGCAACTGTCCTGGCCGCTGCTCAGCTGATTGCTAATCGAATAAAATCGGATCATGATCAATCAACAATCGAAATCGATACCGAAAATGACAATAATGGCTTCCATTTCAACGTGCGTCGCAATGCGTTGCTGAAGAGGGCCGACCACCACCTGTCCGAAGTTGACGGGTGGACCAGGAAGTATCAAAGTTGGTTGAAACATCAGGCCAGAGACATTGATCGCTTCGAAACAGCGATGAGACAGATTTTGGGTCAACGTCATTGGAGGGCCATGAGTGATGATGAGTACTGGCATGCGTACCCGAGATTTGTGAGACGGGCCAAGTTCTGGGGATCGTGGGGTCAATCGTGGGATAATTGGCACACCACTTGAGAGAGTTGGGTTGGTTTTTATTGTGCTGCTTGTATTTATATGGCCTGAACTTATGTATGTACATATATTCGGGTGTTTTATTTTTTTGTGTGTGCATAAACTTTGCAGTTGCCTCAATTGAGAATGTGTCCAACTGAAACATCTAGACAATCAAACACCAGAATGAAAACATGAATCCAAATTGCCGAAAAGCAACACGTTGCAGTGACATAAAATCTGTGACAAAATATGGTTGAATTTACACTTTTTCATAGTTTTTCTTTCATCTTAATCTCTTCCTTCACTCTGTCACGCAACAAACGACGCAGTATTTTGCCAGAAGGCGATTTCGGCACTTCAGCCACAAATGTCACACCACCGGTCAGTCGTTTGTAGGGCGAGACCCTTTCTGAAATAAAAGAAAATTGTGGAGCTTCCCCATTTTTACGATCGTGCTTTGTGGGCACGTGCAGCGCGTATGACGCGTGGTGGGGGTGGAACTACGGTATCCCTGGTTGTCCGTCTAACCGACGAGTCCCAGACAGCCGCGGTATTAGGCTTTAGGTCGAAACCGCAACCCCACCACGCGTCATATATGCGCTGCACATGACCACAAAGCACATTCGTAATACGTTTACCACTATGCCAAAATTACGGGCGGGTAACAAGTCACTCCCGTACACGATTTCCCCATTTGTAGTCGATCTGTAATTTGATCAAGTTGGCATTGCCTCTGTAGTATCCAATTTTCGCGCAACAATACTGTTGTGATCTCAGGCCGGACCGTGACCATAAAGCAAAATCGGTATCAAAGTCGACGACCGACGATCTATTAGATCAATCGGGCCGGATCGTATCAGAGAGAACAAATGTGATGGGTCTATTCAGACCGATAAGATCTGATCACCAATAGTTTGACTCCACCAAATACCAATACCAATCTGTAGAACAACTGTGTAAACAGCTTTGTGTTGCAAAAAAGTTATATGCCTGTAATGGCAGGCCTAAAAAAGTCACGAAACATTGTCCGACCTTCGACAAACTTCTGCACATCCCGTTCATCCAGCTGTTTGTCCGCTTTGAGCACCACGAACGCCCGCGGTGCCTCACCGGTCTTCGGGTGGTTCACACCAATTACTGCGGCATCGGCAATGCACGGATGCGTGTTGAGCAGGGACTCAAGCTCGGCCGGCGCGACCTGTAGAAAAAAATTTTCGCCTAAAAAGCCTGAGCACCAACTACACATGAATGCCAACTTCTGACAAAAAAATTTGGTCCATTTCTACACCTTTTTATTTTTCGGGATTTTTGCTGTTCGGGATTTTTTCGGGATTTTTCGTTTTGGGATTTTTTCGGGATTTTTCGTTTTGGGATTTTTTCGGGATTTTTCGTTTTGGGATTTTTTCGGGATTTTTTTTCGGGATTGTTGACGGCCACCTTTGCACGACGTTTTATCAGGTCTCCCGCAGAAACGGGCAAAACTCGCTGCTGTTACGGTCATGATCAGGTCTCCGCCTGTTTATGTGTGGTACTTACATATACCAGCTGAATGCAAATTAATAACTTGTATATCAATGACTGACTAACCGAAACAAGTGCAGTGCGTACACAATCAATGTGGTTGTTTGGAAATTTTCCGATTGAAACAAGATGTTTCTGGACCGTAAATTTGAACTAACTTCGGGCTCTATGGACCTGGAGGATCGATTAGACTTCCGGTCTTTGACTTTCGGACTGCATCAGGCGCGGTATTTTGCCTTTCAAATCAGGCATTGGGATCGACATGGCTATAATTTTGAGAAGCAGAGAAACCAAAGTCTTTCTGAACCGTACCTGCAGCCCCTTGACTTTAATGAGCTCTTTGATACGATCCACCACGTAAATGTAGGTATCGGCATCGCAATGACCGATGTCACCTGTAAAACAGTCTTGTTACACTCAATCTGTGTATTTATTTAGGGCATTAGGTTACGATTGATTGCATTAAAATTCAAATTGTTGCGTGTTTGTCATTATAAAGCAATGTGCTTCTTCGGTTGTCTGTTTGGATGTGCTTTCTCGTGCTGGCGGTGCAACAGATGATCGTCAGTGCCAGTGCATCAGTTGGCCACGGTAGTCCAAAAAGTACACGGTATACCAAAAAAAACGAACCCGTATGAATCCATCCATCGTTGTCCAGCGTTGCAGCGGTGGCCTCCGATTTGTTCAAGTATCCCTTCATTAAGCTGGGTGCCTTCAGCCAAATCTCTCCGTCTTCACCGATGCCGAGCTCGCGACCCGAGTCCGGATCGACTACCTGTTAAGTTGGCACAAGTTGTTTAATTTTGGTCCAGTCTGGTGGATCAAGTACGATGACACTGACGATGACCTGGTGCAACGCTGGTGCTTGAATGCTAAGATTGAAGCGAAAAATCTACGAAAGCTCCAGTTTTGGCCCAAGCTTTAAGTTTTAAGTTTAAGTTTTAAGTTTTCACCATAAAAAGAACGTGCTGATTTCTGAAAAACGGTTATTGCACCCCCGCTTTAACATTGTTCAACTAAACCTAAACCTTCTTACCTACCTTCACTTGAGCATTGACGGCCAGCAATCCGGCGTTGCCGTATTTTCCCCGCGCAAAACCGGGCAAATGGGTGGCCATACCAGTTTCGGTCATACCATAACCTTCAAGAAACATTCTTGTGCTCGCTGTATTTTGATATTTCCAGGCACTGCACTTTTGACCAGCGTAAAAGTTGTTGAAGCTGATAAGCCCGTTTAGCTGGTCGAAACTAGCCGACTCTCTATAGCTCTTGTCGGGATACTGAGAAGTTGTGTGACCAAGGCCGATCCGATCTGATCGAAGAGTACTATGTTTGTCACTATAAATGTGAAATGGAGACGCATGCGGTTTTTCTGTTGCGCGTTTTACCCTGTTTCACGGGGTGGTGCACCAGGTCATCGTCAGTTCGACTGCACCAGGTGGCGATAGCCGGAACGCACGTATACAATCCGAAGTCGTTGCTGCGCAAAAAATGACTGTGTGCGTCTGGGAATCGAGCCCAGGCCCTTTGCATTTCCGGCGCAACTCACATGACCACTAAGCTAACGTGCAGTCGTTTCTAGCACACAAGCTTGACGTTTTTGTACGTATAGTAACACCACGCACGCCAACACGAGCCCGATTTCGGAGGTGGCAGATTGTTGAAACATTCTGACGTGGCTGCTGATTTGGGAAATGCTACACGTTGAAGAATACAAAATGGAGCATGATGATTTTCTCTATCTTTCTATTCGTTTTGAGCAGTACACACCACCTTCTAAATCGGGCTCGTGTTATTGTATAGTTTGCCTTTACGCATTATGCACCGCCACAAAGCAAGCGCACACATTTACCGCATTACGGCCACGTGACCATAAACACGAGCCGGTTTTACGATTGAGCCCAGACTGTATCCAACCTTGTCCAACAAACGTGATGTTGGGTAATCGCTGCAACAAAGCTTTTTCCGCCTCTTCACTCAAAGGCGCCGCACCACAGAATGCGAGTCTGCAGCTGGACAGATCGAATTGGTCAACGAGCGGATGTTTGGCGAGAAATTGCGCAATTGGCGGCACAAGATTTAGGGTTTTCACCTGCGCATGATTTGGTGAGTTGAACAACAACAAAGCGGCCCGTGGTTAACCCGTTAGCCTCGGTCACTATATTATGGTGGTCTCGGGGTTGCGTATCTGGCCAGCCTTATGCTCTTGATAGTGCCCTTGTAATAGCTCTTGTACCGGAAGAATGTTTGGCTCGCTTGAGAAATATTCGAATACTCCTGACGAAAAAAATGGCCAAATCCATACAGTATACACTACGCGCACCGTGTAGTCGTTTTTATGCATGTATTAAGCAGCAAATTGAAACAAAAGCAGAGTCTTTCCAGAAACGCATCGATTCCATCGGACAGCACCAACTAAAACCTCATTAACCGTCAACTTGACCAACTTTGTACTGCTGCAGCACGTGCAGGTATTTGACGGGATCGAACCGCGGCATGATTACCGTATGACCGCCGTTCTTCATCACGTGGAAGAGGAACATGAAGCCGTAGATGTGGTGGAATGGCAGATAGCCGACGATATTGGCGCTCGAAGGAATGATCCCCGCCGCGGCGAACGCGTCCGCTGAGATCACCTCTTCCCAACTGCAACCATTGTTGGAATTTTGGCTCGCACAATATTCGTGACAACTCCTATGTATTTATAAAGTGTTTCTAATTTGTTGGGTTACCGTGTGTCGTAGTCACGAAGTTTGACAGGGTCTATTATGAATGATCCAGGTAGGCACATACATATCGACTCAATGTATCAGAGATCCGTGCAACTTTGCAAAGTTTGACTTCCACAAAACGTTCATTACAACACTAATGTATGTTAGATCAGTTCATTTGCGGTATTGTGCTAAATCATGAGAGGTCTGCGCTATATGCTGTCATTGGGTCAAGACACGGGGGGTGTGCATTACACAAAATTTGTGATGTTTCACATGCCTATAGCACGTGTGTAACTGGAAAGCTGCGCCGCTGCAATTCCGAAAATCCAGCGTCTGTGCAAAAATAATCAACAAAATCATCACCAACTGTTTGATACAAACAGCCATCGCCACCTGACTGAAGTGTGTCAGCATAACGCCTTTCGGTGCACCCGTTGTGCCACTGGAGTACGGTAGCATGCACAGGTCCTCCTTGAAGTTCAGGCTAACGGGCGGCAAATTGAAATCCGGTCGTGTCGATGCCAAATCATCGTAATGGTGCACAGTCAGGCCAGAATTATCGATCGATGGACCGTCTCCCATGTAGATGAAACCCTGCGCAGACTGCGAGTTGAGCATTGTGAAACATTAGACATGTTAGTGAAATTTGAAATATTGGAGCTGTGCACATATAAGTCTGCATTCCGACTTTCATAGAGCTTTTTGAACAAATCCCAATGAACCGTGTGATGATGAAAATGTCCCGAAAGTCCCCTTGCTTGCATGCCATTATGCGCATTGTACTGGAGAATGCCAAGTACGTAAGTCCTCTGGGGGCTTATTTCGGACACACATCGGATTTGAAATTTCAGAAATAACAATAATTTAACAAGTAAGCCCCACAATGAAACATATGTAGGTGAAAGTGACCGTGGATGGGGACTTTTCAGAAAACCTTCCGAGTGAGCCGCCGGGAACTTATTCGGGGAGGAGGGGATTTATTTAGCATTTTCCGGCAAAATATTTTCAATTTAATATTGAAAACGGCTAACCTTTATCTGGCCAGATGGCAGTGATTTGACGGCTTCAACGCTGTTTTCGGCAGTTTCCGTCGACACGGCTACGAACCGAGCATTCGAGTCACGAATCTGGCGATTGAGTTCCGCTGGAATAAATGCAACGAAATTTGGAATTCATAGAATTTGTTTTCGAACACATCGTGTTCTTAAATATATTATGTTTTTGATAATATTGTTCCGTATTTTAGCAAAAGTCATGTTATATCTATCACCAGAATGTTGGTCGAAAAATATTGCATACGGCGAAATTTTCAAAATAAACGTGTCCAACCGGCATTAGCGACAGGATTCACCCCCGACACCACAGCCCCACTTGCGATCACGGCCAGCGACAGTGCAGCGTACTCGATGGAATTGGGCAGAGCGCACACAACCACATCCTGAAAACTTGCCGAAATTTTTTTCTGCTAATTTTGTTTTTTCTATCCGAAAACAGCGTTATTTTGCATTTCATACTGTGTTGCGAATTACAAATGAGGCGACATTTTGCTCCTCAATCTGGAGCGAACTGTTCAATCGTCAAATGCAACCAGCACTGTTGGAGCTCGAGAGGTTATGTGCGTGAGTTGACCTGACATTGGGTGGAATTTCCGAAACGGTGTAAAGGTCAGTAGGGCGTAAAGGTCGGTGTAAAGTTCGGTCGAAAGCTCGGTCGGCGTAGCTCGGTGTAAACGCGAAACATTGCCGGTTATTAACGTGGAATGTTTCAAGTTTACACCGAGGTCTATCACACTGAGCTGTCGACCGAGCTTTCCACCGACCTTCGCACCAAACTGACCTTTACACCGTTTCGAAAATATCACCCATTGCCTGCGTTAACGACAAGGGTCGACGGTTTGAATGGATGACATGAATCTGAGCCCAATCTGCCTGCGAGGTAGATATATGCCCAATCTATTATGCCTGCCTGAATAAATAATGCCACTCTGTTTTGCTTTGAGACAAAAAAATGTCGGGTGTCGTCCCGCTCAGCTCATGTGACAATAAACGAGGCAGAATACTGTACATCCTTTGAACCTGGTATCTCAGCCCAGCTTTGTGGAGTGCCGACTTTACAGCGACCACGTTACGCCATAAATCACCAAAAGTCCACTCTTTGCCACTCCCAGTGTCGGTCTGTAAAGGGTCAAAATTTCATTTTTTTGAATTCAAATTCAAAAAAAGAACTTAAAAAAACGAACCATGGCCAATTTGTTCGGTTCTTTCACGCTATGCTGCCAGATGGCATTCAGTATCAGATCGTGAAAACTGATCTCGGGAATCGGGATCGGTTTGTACAAACTTTGAATCGGCATTTTGTGCAAGTTGTGATATTTTTTGAGAGAAAAAACAAAAGATGCGCAATTTTGAGACGAACTGTACGAAAAACTGCAGTTAGCAAAATAAGTTTTGCGCGTGGTCAGCTGTCAACCGACGCTACAGCACAATACAGTACAGTCGGCCCTTTTTTTATGATACCATCTAGCCAACCAGTTTGGGCACTGCGCTCAACACTCTGTTTTGTGAATATATTCTTCACAGTGGACAATCACAGTGCCGTGGTTTCCGATTATATTACTATGAAGACGGATGACTGTATTTTTTTCTTGACGCATATCAGGTTTATGTAGGAGCGTTATCAATTTATTATTGTGTACAGTGGACGGTTGCGTGCTCCTGGTGGTGCGTATAAGATTGATCAACAGAAAACAGGTCGAAGAAAAGAACCTTTTTCCGGTTCGTGGGTTTCTCTGGTTTCGCCTGGGTTAGAATGTCTTCAGCTGGGCTTCCTGCATGTTTTACCAGTTTGATTCATTTTCCGTGTCCAGTGTGGACTGGGAGTCTGCCAGCCAGCGCAACGTGTAGCGTGTGGCGTGCAAAGCAGTGTGTGTCTGCACGGTTGCATGGGTATAAGTGCAACTTTGAGCCGCAGCCAGACCGCGTTCCCGTAGCTCAGTTGGTAGAGCAACTGGCTGTCCAGGCCTGGTGGCTGGGAGGTCGGAGGTTCGAGTCGTTCCGGGAGCATACGTTTGGTGTGGCGGTTCAGAGTTCACACCAGTACACGCTCAGAAAAAAGCAAGAAAGTTGTTAACAAGCCCCATCTTGCGTGTTTGACGTGCGTTTCCAATTCGCTCAGACAAAATAAATAAACAGTGAACATCAGTCAGCTGTTCAAAGCACAACACGAGGATTATTCAAGTGCACAAGCAAAAACAATCACTTAAATTTTAGTCCGCATTGTGATCTGAAGTGGCTGGTGAAAACATTGTTGTGATTTGTTTTGTACGCACAACTTTGAATTTAGCGAATCTATACGTCGTTACTCGTTGCCTCTCACATAAGGTCACAATGAACATGAACATGAAGCTTGAGCCTTGCCTTTGCCAATATCACCGGAGCACAAATCTTCGAATGCTCCCGGAAAAAGGTGTCCACCCACAGTCCTCTCCTCTCACGTTACTGCGCAACACACTGTGGGTGTCAATAGCGCTGCTTCAGATGTTGGTACAAGTGGGTCTCGAGGAGCCATAGATGCCAGATTAGCGGTGGCGTTTTAAATGTGACTTCGTCTCAATTCGGCCCCATCTTCTGAGCTTAGTGACGAAAGACAACCAAACCAAGACGTGATTGACCTTACCAATTCGAAGTCTGCTCAAAAAACTATAAACGCGAAGCCTCTAACACGAATCAGAAACCGAGATTCAGCAATACCCAGATTTTGAATAAACAGCTTTCGAAACTGCAACTTTAGTGCAGACGCAAGTAAACACAACGTGGTTTCCACAGTAAACAACGTTTTATTAGTGGACACTGCAAGCCAAGCCCCTTTAGCGCACACCATTTTCCCACGGGAGGGCCACAATGAGCTCTCGAAAACTTAGCGAAAACGCTCTCGCAACTTATTTTCAAGAGCAAGAAAAATAATAAAAAAACCAGTCATAATGAAAATACGAAAAGCACAGCGCGTAAATAATCTGTTATGCTTACTCGACCACCGTGCTATACACAAAGCAACAGGTGTAAGATGAGAAACAAAAACAGAAACAAATAATAATAATAACAAGAGCCTGATTTCATTATTTATTGTCGCGGAGATTTATTTGTTGTGTTGTACACAATTTTTGGCAAGTTTTTATGCATTTTATACGCACATTTCAACAAGCTGTTTATTAAAGTGTTGATGCTAAATGAGATGGATTAAGATCGTGAGATAAATAAATGAAAGATTTCTTAGAATTATTGAAATTTCAGATTTTGCAATAAATCAACATTCGTGTGGAATCCCACCAAAAATGCGTTGCTGGCAGTTGTGCTCAACGATGATCTTGCTTCTGACACCAATAATGTCAACTTTTGCCATTCAAAACTGTTCCGGCCCGCTGCCCACCACTGTCACACCGAGGCTGGAAGTGTTGGAATCGGTTTACAAGAAAAATTCGAGATTCACAATTCCAGTTATGCGACAAAACGGAATGACAGAGTACCGAAACAACAGCGTCGTCGTGTTTGTCAAGGTGCACGGGCTGGAAGGTGAGATTGTTGGCTGCGTGATGTATATTTTCACTGATTGCGTTTGGGGTCATAAGTGCATCTGAAAAAGGCCTGGTCATTTCAAATATTGGCGCCATTGCATCTAGTCTGCACTCTCTCACGAATCCAAGTGATGAATATCGATTTTGAACCCAAAGGCTACTGCGACTCGGTCTATAACAACTATAGCGACTGCAGCTTCAGTGCGTGGACTCCACTTGGAGAGTGAGGCTCAATTCAGCTCCAGAATGATTTCGATTTCGTGAAACGTCTCAAGTGATTTTACACCAAGAACACCGTCTGCAAAGAAAAAAATTTTCCCTTGTCCTTTCAGTGGTTGCGTAAGTTGCCCTCAAAGTTTATGCATCAATGTAGTCACGTCTTGAAACAATTTACAGGTCTTCGCAGCACACCCCATAATGTGACCGCTCATTTCCAAGTTGTGCGTTGCGTTGAGGCGCATACGCAGGGCATCAGGGCCATGACTGTGCCGTCATATGTGAGTGCTGCTGATGTTTCAATGTACAGGCCACTATCACGAATCGGATCTGCTTATTGCTCACTAATTTCAACCAGCGTATGTTATTCCCACCTTGACCTAAGTTGAATTTACGCTGGACGCAAATCGCTCGAAGGCCTATCCTGTCAACACGTTTTGATACCGACATTCTACACCTAATAGAAACTCGCATTACTGTGTGAGGGTTCCACGCTTTTGTTCCCGCGATAAACCAGGAAAGTTGATCGGTAAATTGATGGCACACGTTCTTTGAGAGCCCCAACACGATTGAGTTAGCGGCTTAAATATCTCGCTCTCCCTAACAGCGTTGAGGCGTCACAGAATAACATAATCTTCTTATTCGTTGGACGGATGTTGATAATTGAATTCTGTCGATGGTAAAGATACACACAACAGCAGTTCGATGGCCATTTACACAACTGGCCCAGTTCTCTGACTTCCGATCGCCGTGAATGTCATTCACAAACGAGCAACTGTAAATACACCGTTGCACCAGCGAGATTCCAGTCTTGGACCCCGTGTCACCTGCCCAGGTCCTGCTAACATGGGCTTATTCGAATGTAGTCTACGCTAGTGCGCGTATTTCGTGCTAGCGCGACAAAGTGTATATATGTGTTCTCGTCAACGCATTCGTCGCGCTGTTTTTTACGTTTATACTCGTTCCGCGCAACTGAAGGAACGAGTGGGGGAACAAAGCGTTCGGAAATGTTCGAAGGCTCATCTTCTCTCTCTTTTTCTCTTTTTTATTAATTTTTCCACAATTTAACCCAGCCTTAGTCTTCACTCAATCCTTTACTCAGTATGAATGAGACTTGAATAAATGCGAACGCGCCTAGATATCTACGTACTTCCAGTTTCCTACTGAGGATGGACTCGGCTGGAAAGTGCCGGTCAAATCTGTCTAGGAACAGAGACCGAAACAGTTTGACCTAGGCCGTTTGAATGTGTATAAATGTGATTAGGTGCGCCTAATATAGGTTTGCGACAGCGTAATATAGGTTAGATAACGTTAAGACCATTATAAATTAATTTGCTCCGCTAGGTAGTAACAAAATTGTTTTTACTAAACTACATTTGTCCATAACATATTATTATTTGAAATGCAAAGGAAAAGTATTTCATTTTATTATTGTTTACTGTGGCTCGTGTTACAACTCATCAACTGTGCTTTGCAGTGCGTCGCACGTCACATGTATGTTGAACAGCTTGTATAGCGCACTTGCGGCGAGAGCAAACTCTCTGTTTCGCCACTTTCAGTGCGCTGAAGTGGGTGGAGGAATTTGCGTTTTGAAGCAAGCTTCCTATGTTCTGTGTGCTGACGCCTTGAGACCACCATACATAGCCACATATTGAGTGGAGCGTTTCTAGGTCAGCAGAAACAATCGTTCCTCTACCCGTTCCTTCAATTCCGCGGAACGAGTATAAACGCACCGTGTCATTAGAGTTGCTCTTCGGCGCACCATGTGCGGGCAAACCACGTACATACCACGTGCATTGTGCTCTATTGCGCAGTTGCGCGTGCACGGCAAGTGCGCAGACTACAGTTGAATTAGCCGACAACTGAACCTGCACAACAGGTATACTCCGACAATTCTTTTGGGTGAAACTTTTCAACCGCGTTGCCTTGATCCGTAAAGCGCATGATGCGTGCACTGGCTATAGCGGTCACGTGACTTCTGTAGCCAGTGCACGCATAACGTACTTTACGGATCAGGCAACGCGGTTGAAAAGTTTCTCCCAAAAGAATTGCCAGAGTATACCTTCAGCACACAACCATAGACGCAAATGACTGGTCATCTGATGCTACACGCCTGTATGACTATCCTATCAGTGGCTGATCCAGCTTTCATTCATGGGGGCGCAGGATCCCAAAAGTCGTTTTTTCATTCCACTGTTCTGCTTGTTCGATTTTTCAGAAATCGTTTTAACGTGGTGCTTAGCTGACAACAAGATCATGTTCAATTCAGATTTGCATTTTGAAGCTAAGAATCCAAAGTTTTCCCTTTTTTCAGCGGTATGTGCCCGAGATCAACATGCTCGTGGGCACTTTCTCACCGGATTACATGCACGCCGGATGCCGCGCGTTCGTCACGGTTCGGTTTTGTCTATTATGTTTCTAAACATTTTATGACATTTTTTGTTTTCCGCATCACCTATTTTGGGTTAACGTTTTCGTTCGTCTTTCAGCTCAATTCCTACACATTCCGTCGTTGCGGCCGCGTGAGAACGCACAACGTCGCCCAGGATGTGAGCAGGATTCAGGAATTTGTCTTGTGTAAGTCATCCCCAAAAATAATACTTGGCTTATACTGGTGATGGCAACGTAACTGCCTGCGTTTTGTACAAAGGGGGCAACAAAATCTGCTCTTCCCTCATTTTGGGGTCGCGTGGCCATCAGAGGCAGTCGCACTGACCGTCCTGGTCCACCGCCCGCACGTCTGTGAAAACAGGATGCATCGAGCAAATATCCGCGTGCATGTACAAAATTTGTACATTATGTACAAATATAAATGGACATGTACATGTACAAATATACATGCACATGTGCACATGTAGAAAAAACTTGTACATGTGCAAATGTGCAACTATACATGAACATGTACACATGTGCAAATGTAGAAATATACTTGGACATGTAATGTGCAACTATACATGTACATGTACAAATGTACTTGTACATGTGCAAATGTAGAAATATACATGTACACGTATAAAATGTGCAAATGTATGCGCAACTATACACGTGCATGTACAAATATACTTCCACATGTACAAATGCACAAATATACGTGTATAGTCCGACAACAGTTAATGCAGAATTTATGTCCACTGCTTGCCTGATCCGTCAAGCACATAACGCGTGACGCAACATTATAAACACACCCACAGCCAGCCAACACACACAAGCTTGCTGTGTGGGAGTGTTTATAATGTTGCATCATGCGTTATGTGCTTTGCAGATCAGGCAAGCAGTGGACACAAATTCTGCATTAACTGTTGTCGGACTATACAGCAACACTACGCCAACACGAGCCCGATTTTGGAGGTGGCAGATCAGTGAAACATTCACACGTGGCTGCTGATTCGCAGGGTTGGATTAAAAAAAAGTTAAAAATTTTTTGTTAAAAAAAATTTTTTTTTTAAAAGTTGGCCACTTTTTTTATTTTAAAATTTTAAAAAGTAAGTCCACTTTTTTTTATTATTTTTTCACTTTTTTTCGTTATTTTCTGACTTTTTTAAGGTAAAAAGGCATGTTTTCATGTGTTTTATTGCCCATGTTTCTCAAGAAAGTGCCGGCGGCGCTTATATTTCAGTTTAAAATGGTGTTGTGATGGACTCATACAGTTCCCAGACATCCCAACAATAGCTGCATGTATAATATAGGACACCCCATACCGTATACTGTACAGTTATTGAGCGTGTCGTAAGCTATCGACATGCTCGCCTGTTTGCAGTTGTGTGGATTAGCCATTTGTTGCTTTTGTGACACAAAGTGATTATGGTGTGAGTCTTTACCTCTCTTCAAATTTATTCCCAAATTCACAAACAGAAGGTTGGTCTTCCCTCTGTCACATACAGTATGTATACCCACATTACACACACATTACCTTCGAATTTCTCAAAGTCATGACCAAAAGGGATTAGATCGCAGGTGATTACGTAAACATGCAAGTCAGTGGAAAAGTTCTCTTTAGTGTCCCTCAAAACATACCTTACTAACATGATTTCAGAAATTTGATTCCTCAAGAAACCAAATTTTTGGGGGTCCGGAATAAAAAAAGTGATTTTTAAAAAAAAATTTAAAAAGTTTTTTTTAAAAAAAAAAGTTCGATAATAAAAAAATTTTTTAATCCAACCCTGTAGATTCGGGAAATGTTACACGTTATAGAATACAACGGGGCGCATGATGATTTTCTCTTTCTTTGTGTTTTGTAAGCACACCACCTCCGAAATCGGGCTCGTGTTGGCGTAGTTTGCCTTTACATGTACATTGTGCAAATGTAGAAATATAAAGTAACACCACGCCAACACGAGCCCGATTTCGGAGCTGGCAAAATGGTGAAACATTCAGACGTGGCTGCTGATTTGGGAAACGTTACACGTTGTGGAATACAACGTGGAGCATGATGATTTTCTCTTTCTTTGCTTTTTGCAAGTTCACCACCTCCGAAATCGGGCTCGTGTTGACGTAGTTTGCCTATACATGTACACGTATGAAATGTACAAATGTGCAACTATACATGTGCATGTACAAATATACTTATACATGTACAAATGCACAAATATTCTTGTACATGTACAAATGTTGAACATGTACAAGTATATTTGTACATGTACAAATGAACAAATATACTGCATGTACAAATGTAAATCTGGGCTTGGAACAGCGAATCTTTTCCAAGCACCAGAAACAAAAGTGAGCAGCTATGCTTATACACGCGCACCACTATTCCGATTCTCTCGCAGCGTGCAAAACCGTGCTGGCTGCCCCATGTTGGGCGCCACGCAAAATCGATGACGACGCATATCAAGTGTACCAAGGTGAACCATCCAGCTCATCGACTGCGTCTCAAGATCTGTACATTGTGTTACTGTCAGTGATTGGCGCCATCTTATGCCTTAGGATATGAAATGCTGATGTTTCATTTTGCTGTGTTTGATGAAAAGAAACCGAAATGTTCCACATTTTTCTGCTCGATGTTTACTTTATTATTTTTCTCGTTTGTTTGTACATAACATGTTGTATAAAGCAGTGGAGAGAAGAGAAAGACTTGTGTGCAGAATATTTTGGCGCAGGAAAGGCATCAGATAAGCAACATTTTCATATTAAGTCAAATGGGCAGCTTGAAACATCACAGACGGGCATCAACGCCTAACATTTTACTAAGTGACTCCCTGAGCGATTGTAAGGTCGGCTGACGTTGCGTGTTCATGCAGTCACACACAATTATGGCCAGCTCGAGATCGGTCGGCAGAGAATCGGGCAGATCGAAATCTCTGCAATTTTGTTAAAAATAAAAAAATTTCGAATCATTTTGAAATCAGTGGCAGCGAAAAAATTTGAAATGTCTAAAAAATGTGACCGATATTGCTGTGTGAGCTCGATCACAATTCACAGCCGGTGAACCAGACCAGTCCTCTTCAGCGTGACAGCACCGCTACCGTAGCAGCTTCACAGGCTTGGGCATAACTGGCGAAGGGACAGGAAAGAAATGAGCAAACCCAAAGTGCATTGTGTTTATGACACGTTTTGGCCAAGTCATTCCTTCCACGCCTGTATTCTCCATGCATGATTATCTGTGTAAGATTCCTGATCCATCAAGGCGATCAACCCACCTGATATCCGCCACCAGCGCGTGACTGGGCACATAATTGACTGCGACCACATGAAACATATCTGTCCAATCGGCTATCGACCACACAACCAGCCCCAACGAGAAGACATCTATGGTCCGAGCATCCAGCGTGCTGCCATGAACATCGTGGTATTCCATGTAGTCGCCCAAACGAACGGAATCGTCGTCAGTCAGACGAATGCTGTGTGAAACATCAGCTGGTCAACTGATTGCGTACGGATTGATTTCGCAAACGGGGTCTGCGCTTTTTCCAGTGAAACATCACAAAGTCACCAGTACTGTGCTCTTGTCGGTTGAGTGAGTGTGCCCTTTGCTGGCTTCGAGTGCTTATAGGGGTTTGTTTTGACCTCGACTTTATTGAAGGCACATTTGCACATTAGACGATTGTGAAGCATCATCCAGCTAGTTGCACACTGATTTTGAATAATTAACCGCTGATCAACTGGCTGAGGGTTCACGTCACGGTTGCGGGGAGCATAAAATGAACGTTCAAATCAAAGACAACCTAAACAGATGACCATGGGTGGAATTTTCGAAACGGTGTGAAGGTCAGTTGGGCGTAAAGGTCGGCGTAAAGTTCGGTCGAAAGCTCGGTCGGCGCAGCTCGATGTAAACGTGAAACATTGCCGGTTATTAACGTGGAATGTTTCAAGTTTACACCGAGGTCTATCACACTGAGCTGTCGACCGAGCTTTCCACCGACCTTTACACCCAACTGACCTTTACACCGTTTCGAAAATATCACCCCATGAAGTCGAATGCGGGAACCGCCAAAATAATGCATCCGGTGAAGCATTACCAAGTATCTGTCGCTCACTTTTGCAACGTCAGATTTCCATGAAACAAATCGTGAGTGAATAGAAAGTCGAGTGCGCTCACAACTTCGAGCATCCAACGAAGACCCATTGACATTTTCGGTCGAATTGAGGGCCGATCGCGCAATATTGATTGGAGCGAATCGGGAAGGTAATCGATCAAGATCGCGCTCTGAGATGGGTCGCTAGCGAATAGCTTGCTGGAAACATTAAGTCGGTGAAAGGAATGTGCATAATCCATATATTGATACACATGTTCTTTTCAATTGGGCGGCGGTCTTGCGGCGAACTTGTCTTTTTCTAAAACAAACTTTTGTCACGAAATTGGTAACGATAACAGTTTTTGAGAGACATCTTCTCTGCTGAGCCATTGTTGTCACGCACATAAATGGTGACACATGGCTGATCAATCAGTGAAGCTCAACACCGTTTAACAATCACTGCAGTCCGGTGCGCCAGGTCATCGTCAGTGCAATTTCACCAGAATAACAAAACAATGACAACGAAAACTCGCGCGGACATCATTCTAGTGAAACATCAACTCGACTTACTGTATGGTCACCAAATTATTCGTCGCATAACTCAATTTTTCAATGGCCATTATCTTGTCTAATTGTTTCGGCATTAAATCGCGTTGATGGTATTTCTTCAGCGCGATCACTTTATCATCGAGCAGTCCTTTGTACATCACCGAACGCGTGCCAGATCCTTGATCGATTTAAGAAATTTTATGAACAGCAGATTTCAACTATATTGGAACACTTCCGTTTATCCATACTTGGACCACTGCCAGGGATCTGCCTCGCAGCGTGACATTTGGAACTCACGACAAGCGAGAAATTTACCGATGGTATTATTTTCGACTGGCGTAGGCGGTGTCACGGGAACAGGCACTAACGGTAACAACGTCTGCGACGATCGAAATTAGGATCGATGAATCTTGTGAAATATTGCGGACGAAAAAGAACATAATCAAGGTGAGGCCGATTAGACCCTGTCGGTCTAATCACCCGATCCGTGCTGGAGGCCTGCCCTTGCTTAGGTGGTCTTGGGCCTTAGCCAATCGCGAAACGTTGGTCGTACAAGTAAAGTATTCGTTTTGGTATACTTCGGTCTGAAGGATCTATATTTGAAAAAAATTTATGGCAAATTATCCGCACACACCCACTTGGTGTGTGGCCGAACACTAACCAATTCGATTTGTACTGGTGCAGAATCTTAGAAATCCATCGAAACGGTGATCTCGCGCGGGTCGAACTTTCGCGTAGGCGACCGCGATGAGAATACCCAATGCCAACAGCCATAGAATTGTCATCACGTCAAGAACCATTTTTAGAAATTTTTGTGACGCGGGAATTTTCGATTTTCTTCGTCAATTATCTTTCAATAGAATTTTGGCATGATTTTGCTGAAAAAACATAACTTTGCCGCCATAATTTTTGTGCCATTTTGGTCTAAGTAGAACATCTCATCTGAGCCGGGTTCAGAAAGCAAAGAGAATCTTAGGACAAAGCACACCGTCTGCGCTCGTTAAGCCATTTGTTGTAATGTCTTGTCTGTTGGTCTATGTACATGTCTTCGGTCAGCTGGCTGGGCGAGCGAGGTTATGCGGTGGTTTTTCTCTCCTTTGCAAAAAGTTGATGTACCGCTCTCGTCTGGGCTTGGATATTGGGTACCATTCAAAAATTGTGGAGCCAGCTCAAATAGTTGTACCCAAGTTGTGTTGTGGCTGTCGCAGTGCCGGGTTTATTCACTCGTTACGTACGGTGTGAGGCCATACTATCTTTTTTAACGCACACGCGGCACTTGAAGGAAATTTTTATGTTCAACCGTTTTCCCGTAAACTTTTAATGTCGAAAAGTTTGGAAAAGCACCCGCTGCTTGAAATGTTGTGAAAACTTTGCGGAAAGAGCGGTCTCAAATATCAGATTATGTCGGCTACGGTCTCTGAAAAAGGTCAAGCGAAAACGACGTGTTATTTCGACGAATTCTTGGAACGGTCCTTTTCAACATAACCGACCATTTTTACTCAATAGTCAAGACAATACAAAGTAAACCCTGGTCGCCAGACCATCAGACCACTGACGTTATGTATTGGTCGCACAATGACTTTATAAGAATTGGTCAACTTTTTTTCCTGAATCGTAAAGAGGGACAGTGACGGGGCAATGACGTTGCGTTGCGTGATCGCACACAAAACACGTAGTAAAGAGAATGTTTCAGACCTGCGGCAACGTGGTTGATCTGCTAGATTATTTTCAGCTGAAAATGTTTTGTGAGAATCACAAATAGCACAGTAGTTAAGAGTGACTGAACGTGAAAATCAGGATTGATTTTGATGAATTCTTATATAGCCATTGTGCTACCAATACATATACAAGGATCATAATTCAATAATTTTGAATAATCACACGGACAGATGAAGAATGCAAAATAATCGTGCATGTTTGTTCCATTCACATCCAATATCGCGAATCATTCACTCATATATTTTCTTCATCATGTTCGCTGATAATCTCGGTGTAGGTGCGCATCAGCGGGGAGCTAGGAAACCCGTTCAATGATGATTTATGTGGATTTTTGTTCGCTTGGATTTCGGCCATGATTGCTGGAAAAATATATTTCGAGATTAGGGCGCGAGGAAAAACGGGCGCTAGCGGTAATTCTGGCCGCTGCCGTCAAATCAAGATAGTCGTCAAATCTTATTGCCGTCAAATCAAGCAATAATACATGACATGGGCGCCAAATGATCACGAGTAATAATACAGTACGTGTGATTTGATGACTTGATTTGACGATTTAATTTGACCACAGTACCTACTATAAGCCGAAATTCTTGCAGAAGGTTATATTAAATTTCAGGATATCGAAACCGGTGTGAAATTTTACTCACACCTGGGCCGATGTTCGGAGCACGCGACTGTTTGCCAAGCCTCACCCTCTTGGTCTAAATTTGCGATTGTCGACAAAGTAGCGAAACTTTGGGCTTTACGCACAGTACATATATTCAACTTGTCAACTCAGATTGTATACTTATGTCGAATATGCCTGCTTCGCGCTCTTTCAGGACTGGTGGAGTTGACGGCTTTATTTGACGATCTCTGAATTGACCACAGTTAGCAAACCTTCGCGTCGTGCAAAAATAATCACCTGATTCTAGGTATTATACTTGGGGTCTGATTTGGCATGCGCGATGCATGCGCTACCGAGCAACTGGGGCTTCATCGCTCCTCTGCAGGTGCGCGATTGCAAATGTTCGGTGCGGACGGAACAAAAAAAACAAAAAAACAGTCATTCATTGCCACAGCACAGCAACCGCAAAAGAATTGATTATCAAGTATTTTGTGAAATGCACGGTACAAAGTTAAACTTTACGCACTTCTTCGCCGAGTTTCGAAACAATAGTCAACTGTAAGGGTAGCAAGAGAACTTTGGTTTGGGGCCCTTTATGGCGCCGTTCGCCGAGTTTTTCACGTGATGAATTGAGCCATTTGAGCCATCAAATTTTTTGATTGATAATGGTAAGCACATTTTTAATAAGTGGTTTATTGGTACGGTCAACCTAGATCGTCAACTCATACCGAATATGCCATTCTCGCACTCACTCTGGGCTGCTTTGAGTTTATTACGATTTTGGTCGACGATCCGCGTTAACCACACGTCAAACAGCCCGATCAATCATCATCCCAACCTTTCGAGCTTCTCCTGATCGATCTTCTCAGTGGTTGTCGTTCGCCGGAATACGCCGATTTGACCATTTCGGGGCTGGAGTCGACCCGACTGACAGTACTTTTTACTGATTGCTGACTGAATGTGGGGAATGCCGGCCGATCGGGGACCAAAGACACGCATGTACTGTTGCTCGTTGAGTTGTCAAGCGGCGGGAATGTGTACACCTGGCGCGTGAGATTGGACGTTTTGGCACATGTTTTCATTTTCCATTCATTTATTCGGTGTTACATGATCTATTCAACGTTATGGTGGTCGTCGCATGTGAAGCTGCTGCCCGTTTATCGACACCCTTCCCAGGGATCATAGCTCCCTGACCCGTCGGTGGGCGTTGAAGCCAAAGGATTGAATAAAACCAAACACAATTAAATCTGTAAACAACAATTTACTTGCAACAAAAATGGAAACATCAAATTTCCTTCATAATTACCCGCCTCAGAAATTGGTGCAACCGGGCGATGCACCAGGACATCGTCAGAGCGTCATCATGCATAATATTATCGTGTGACCCCACTCCAACCCTGAAGATGCGCCCGCCCTCACACCTGATGCGATGACGTGGTGGTCTCGTAACGTTGTTTCGGTTGTTGCGCCGCCTCAACGTCTTTATCATTGCTGCGCACCGTTTTCATCTTGCTGTCCTCGATGTCATTTCTGTCGTCGTACGGTTGTATACTTCGGTCGTCAGCGAATTCGAGACGACGAATACAGTTGTAACTGGACAGAATGTACTTGTTGCTGACACCCGACATTAGGTAAGAGGTGTCGGCCGACACCCGACACTCGCGACCCGTTGAGACACACATACACGTTCCGAACCCGACATCCGACATTAAGAAATGTCAGCTGACACCCGACACTTGAAGTAAAAAAGGGACAACCGCTGCCAGATCAATGAGAATTGGACCCAAACTCAACGCTTAAAAATTAGTGGGGAAAAATTTTTGGTGAAACATGAAGTCGAAAAGTCAGTTTTCTGTTTGGTGAAGGTATAAATAGTGCCTTTTTTCAATGTTGGTACCATGATGATGAACAAAATTAGCGGTGTTTGGTCAATAAATTGCAATTTTAATTGTCGGCAAGTGTCGGGTCTAAAACCATGCCGACACCCGACAGCCGACAGTGCCCCAAAAAGGTGCCGACAGACCTATGTAGCATAAGAAACAGCGTGGAACGGGATAAAAAAGCAAATCCACGTTGCTTAAGAACCTTGAGAATAGGTTGGGGGAAAGATTCTGAACGAGTCTCCAAATTCAGGTGCGGTCATTTTTTGATGTTTCGCAGCCCACAAACAACACCAGCCGCTCACCATTGCACAGCAAACATAAGTGCAATTATCACAAGCATTGTGTAGACACCAATGGTCATAATGAACATGGTCATGTAAAGTTGGTCAATTCGGGGATAGATCTCGGTCAGAATTGCCTCCGTCCGAAACCAGTAAGAATTGACCTCGTGACGGTCATATTGTTGATTCATGTTGTTGACTGTTGCTGCGGGCTGCTGGTCACCACTTTGCAGGTGTTTGGGAGCACTCCTGCGTGTGAAAGTATGTATGATATCGTCAAACTTGGTGATCGGATCGGATCTACGCTGTGTCTTCGTCAAACTTGATTTTTTATTTCTTTTGAAAATGATAATTCAAAAGACCTTCTCACATCGCAATTTCGACCAATCGTAATTAATGTGAGTCCCTGGGAGCCAAAAAGACACCGTGCACACGTTGACCAAAGGCATAAATCCGATCCCACCACCGTGAT
This sequence comes from Rhynchonema sp. JSB1_4, assembly GCA_030248065.1. Classification (NCBI taxonomy): domain Eukaryota; kingdom Metazoa; phylum Nematoda; class Chromadorea; order Monhysterida; family Xyalidae; genus Rhynchonema; species Rhynchonema sp. JSB1_4. The sequence goes on from JASAMV010005111.1 coordinate 26,044, forward strand.
AAGGGGTCATGGTGTGCCATCAGAATGGTGACACAAGGCAGACCGAAGATTGACCACAACGCATCCGTTTTCATTGCAAAAATTTCAAAAATCCGGATTGCCGCCCAGCCCAGCCACGGGCGTCAATCATAGACGTACATACTTTCTTATCTCGCCTTTGTCCGCCTCCTAGCTTTTGGGTCGGGGAGATGTTTTCTTGATAAAAATGGGTACAGAAGGTAATTTGGAAGGGGTAATCTGAATTCGGGGCCCATTTGGTCCTTGATCGTATGATCATTTCAAAACGTTTGAAGGAGGCAACGTCATTCGGGATCATACTCACCGATTTTACAGAAAATTGGTGCCCAACGGTTTGGTCAGACGCGGAATCAGAATTCCAGGTAAGTTTTTGCGCATCACCTTTAATGAGCCAGGCCATTTTCAAACGAGCGATAGCGATTTTATTACAATTGCAGATCACCGATTGAAGAAAAAACCCCGGATACCAATTTTCAGCTGAATCGGTGGAGTGACCCCAAGTGGTTCAGTGAGAAGAAAGGCCTATTGGCGCCGGTGTCTGCTGCCACGCGCCAATAAACTTCAAATTTAAGACAACACCGAAATGAGTATTCTCCGGCAGGTGAGGACCTCCACCAATCAGCAAAACTTTGGGACTCGCGTGTGTGCAAATGTGATATGACCTCCAAACGACACACAAAACCAACAAACCCAAACATGCGAGCTAACATGCTTTTGACGACACACAAGATTCCTGGCTATGATGTGACAGTCGTCAGTTGAGCATCAAAGCTCAAACCACATCGATGCCAAAAAGCAGCAAAGCGCAGTGATCCACGTCGGTGAATAAGTTGAATAAAAGCAGAATATTAGTGCAGTGCGTATATAAGTATAGTGTAGTGCCTGCCAGTGCGCGATTTGACGCATGCAACATTGTCCGAAACCGAAATTGTGCGAAATTTAGTGCGATGTACATGGGCGTGGATGCGCATTGGTGTTTGTAGAAGGGCGCACCATACTCACGCGTACGGCACTAATATTGCTTAATTTCAAACAGCAGCTGTGTGCACATACAGTTATTTTGGTCGAATAATCCACGTGCGCATTGTGGCGACTTGAAAGTGCATCATGAGAACATCGGGCTGACTATTCATGAACACATCTGCATTGACATACTCGATAACAACTTCGGTATATTGTTACCGTGCGCATAAATCGTTTCAGTTCCACGCACACGAGGTATTGATACTAAGTTGGCTTCTAGCAGAGCTTTGTTTTGCAAACCTGCATCGATCAAGCTGTGATGGTTTGGGCAGGGTCACTCGCACAACCATGAAGCCAATTTTGTGGCCAAATTTGAACTGTGAATATACTATGTATGTTCGCGTGTCTATACGCACGACACTAATATACTGAATTTAAAATGCAAACACAGCGGCGCGGTTTTTCTGTTTTCGCTATACTCCAAATATCATATTTATGAATATAGGATTGCAAAAAGCAAATTTCTAAAGCCTCCAATCTACCAACACAAACAAACATTAACGAACGAGAGAACAACTACTCGCTTTCCCCTTAATTCCATTATTCTTTACTCATCATTTTTTTTCCCTAACCCCCCACAAAAAACACACAATTACACATAATTGTGCAAAGATTGTTTACACTTCACAAATGTTTCACCGATAAAAAAATCACGATTATTTGAAACGTGAACGATGATTTTACGCTTGTAACACGAGGATAAAAGAAAGTTTACTCAATATTGTGTTTCATTTTCTGCTGCTGTTTTCTGGTGCCACAGTGACGCAACGCATTGGTCCAATGGAGATTTCATCGTATTTGGTTCACTTTTTCAAGGTTTGCATAATGACAAGAACGTGATTTTGAGAGTTTTTTGATTTTCATCAGAATCTGCCGCAAAACAAAGTTTTTATGCGCATATTTTATTCCAGTTGGACTCGCACATCAATCTAGTTATCGAAGATGTCGCAGTAGACCGAATCACAACCACTGCCGTCAGGGAGCCCGCATGAGCAAGTCAGGGACCTATTCGTCTGCATCAACATGAAAAATATCGATTCTGAAATGATATTCTTGTGACAACCGGTTCCTATCTCTCTTTTTGTTGATTTTAGCCCTGACGAGGACACTATTTAGTGTCGAAAATTCGGCAATATATTCTGTGTATTGTGATTTGGTGCTGTTCGTCTCTCAAAGACACACAACAACATGAAAAATATCGAATTCCCAAGAAAGCCAGGTGAATGTGCTTCAATGGGTGATGGTGTCATGAATGTATTTACTGGCCACCTACCATTTGTTCTGGTGTACTTTATCCAGCACAAACTCAACAAGTGTTGCATCTGTTAGATTGTCTTGGTGGTCGCCCAAAGGCACCACCCGATGAATGATAAATCGTATTCGTTGTACCAGATGTTCAAATCGGAGCAAGCCTGCTTTCCCGAATAGCTGTATATTTTTAATGATATCACGAGAATTTTATGCTATTGAATTTCTCAACGTGGCCGTACAATGTATCAGCAGACAGCCGTGCACTTCAGCTCCAGAAGACTATTTTACGCACCCAGGTTTATAGCGTAAGATGCACAAAGTGCGTCGTGGTCTGTAACCGTGCGTATCATGACGCCTGTGGCTCAAGTTCACACACAATCTATCTATATTACGTTTATGTGATCTATTCTATTTTACATTATTTGAAGTCTAGCACATGTTTCTCGAAGTAGATGTATGAATTTCGTTGTTCAAATCTTGCGTTTTCGAAATTCCTATGCTTGTAAGTTTCGGTGTTTTATGCCCGATGGATATGATTTTGCACGAGGTACTTTTTGTCAAGCCTTTTCACACATTTGTCCATGATGCAATTTGCTTTTTTTCATTTTTTAGGAACAGTCTGTTCGTATACATTTTTATGCTTTCATCTCTGCGTTTCATGAACACAATGCGGTCTATCCGTGCTCTTTGAATCTGTATTTCATTATGTTGGCTGACAAACGCAAAAAACTACTTTCATTGCATGGATAAGAACGTTGATAATCACACAGAAACAAAGGAGCACAATGCACAATAAAGTGTGTTTAATCACACAGTGGTGTGTGAATAATCACACAAATCCGCTATTGTGGTTAAGGATATAAATCACACAGGAAATGTGTGAAAATTCACACACAATTCTACCTGTTTCCTGAAAGGTCGATTTCTGTGTGAATAATCACACAAAGTGTGTGATTTGGCGTTACTATTTCCCAGCGAGTGGAGATGTTCGACTAAATTTATATGTAGTCGCGGGTTTTCCAAGGATACGCTCAAACTGCTTGTGTGATGTTTCAAGCGATCAGACGTTAAATTACTGTCAAGTCTGATTATGACGCTGGACACAATTTCGCAGATGTTTTATTTGCTGCAATGAAACTTTAAAAACAGAGATGGGCAATACGTACCGAATAGAAAAACAGTAATTATCAAAACGCACAGGCACGCATTTAGTCTCAACCAAGTTGATTTGTAGGTTCTGGTCAGTCATTAGTCGCACTTCGTTAGGGGTTTTGGCGCGGCTGAAACGGAAATTAAAAAAAGATCCATGTTTGTTTGCTTTGTCCGTATGTATTATTGGAATGCACCTTGACAACACTCACGCGGCCGCAAAATTGAACACAAACAGCCCAGTCAGCTGGGGAACAAATGGACATCTTAGACATTCACTAAACTTGCTTGCACTGGGGCCACATTCTCGCATCAGGGTACAATGTGAGCATCACTTTTGCGTGCACATGATGCAATGAATTGTGGTGGCATTTTGTTTTGGTAAAAGGTCTGTTTTGTGAAACGAATTTTCAACATTCGTTAGCATTCACGAAACGGTGGAGTTGAGAGTCGAGGCGAGTGGAAAGCTGGGTGGAACCCCAGGTTTCATTTTGCCACCTCCCAACCAAACCGGGTTTCCAACGCAGGCACGCGTGTGTTGTTGTTCACCACATGCATTGCATTTGGCAAAAAAGCAACGACACACGTCACGCTATGACACTTGTGCAATGTTTCAACGCTACAGTACTAAACTTTCCACTGAACTTTTCACTGAACTTTCCATCCAAACTTTCCACTCAACTTTCCCCTCCACCTTTTCGTGAATACCACCCATTGTAAGCTCAAGTCAACCTTGTTGTGACCGCAGCTGATGTCCTTTCCGCACATGCACGGATCACAATAGCTTTCCATTCATTCAGTTTTTCGTAATTTTTTTGGGATGACGTTGTCTGAGGCATTCGCGCAAGCACCAAATAAAAATTTCAAGTTGAACCTAATCTCGCGTTGGTGACGAAAGCTGCAATTCTCACTCAGAGAAGTTGTTTTTGACGTGCCGGGAAGACTGATTATAAATAAAACTGATTAAACTTTTTCCTCCGGCGAGATGTGCAACGCTGGAAAGAAAACGCGGGAAATTTGAATCGGCCACGCTGACCAATCACGGCTTTCCAGGTTGCACTCTCGACCAATCAGCGCACTGGATTTTATAATATAAATCCGATTGTCCACGTGTCGATGTCGATTGTGATTGAGTTCATTTCGAAAAGGTTCTTCTCGATTAAAGGCAGTCTACGGTTGGTTGTCACTCAGCCCCCGAATACCGTAACCCACCGTAATTTTGATCTGCAAGGATCGTGTCGAGACCATTTTGTTTTTTATCGATGTTTTGCGTGTTAGCGCCAACACCAACCAACAATTCCAAGTTTTGGTGATCGACGCGCACGATGACAATTTCCAGCTTGCTGCCGCTAATACACGTGTCGATAAGCAGCGATCAGCATGGGTCTCGCAACGATCTCTCTTGCGGTGGGTTACGGTATTCGGGGGCTGAGTGACAACCTCCCGTAGACTGCCTTTATGTTTCTTAAAACATGGCCAACAAACGATAATGTAAAAGTAAAATATTTTATCACTTTTTCTTTCAGCGCCCGTGGTCGTGATTGAATTCAGTGCTGTGGCTACTTTTGCGGGGCGGGTAGGGTACATAGGTGGAAAAAATCGGGGCGGGTAGGGGGGTAGTGTACCTGGGATTTTGGGGGGGGGGGGGAAATCCGGGTTTGGGGGGGGGGGGAGGGGGGGGGGGGAAGATTTTTCGGGGCGGGTAGGGTACAACACAAGTTTTTTCGGGTGCCTGTTTTTATGTACTAAAAAGTGCATATATCGCGCGCAGCGCGAGATTTTTTGCACTTTTCAGGGGTTTTCGGTCGAAATTTGGGCATTTTTGACCGAAAAATGGGCATTTTGGGGGGTAAAAATCGGGGCGGGGTAGGGTACCAGGGCGGGGCGGGTAGGGGGGTAGGGTACAAGAGCGGGGCGGGTAGGGGGGGTAGCGTACCAGGCCGGGGCGGGTAGGGTACCATCGGGGGGGGGGACCCCCCCCCCCCCCCCCCCCCCAGCCACAGCACTGATTGAATTGAAACAGAAATAAAATAAGAAATACAAACAAAACGAGCAGCAATTTATAAGTGCGCAGCAAACCGAAAAGGCCGACCTCAATTTAATTTTAATATTTAATAATTTTGTATCGCGAAAGAGAAAGACGAAAAAGAAGTGCGAGGACCAGGACAGGACGTAAAGGCAGTCTACCGGAGGTTGTCACTCAGCCCCCGAATACCGTAACCCACCGTAATTTTGATCTGCAAGGATCGTGGCGAGACCATTTTGTTTTTATCTATGTTTTGTGTGTTAGCGCCAACACCAACCAACAATTCCAAGTTTTGGTGATCGGCGCGCACGATGACAATTTCCAGCTTGCTGCCGCTAATACACGTGTCGATAAGCAGCGATCAGCATGGGTCTCGCAACGATCTCGATTGCGGTGGGTTACGGTATTTGGGGGCTGAGTGACAACCTCCCGTAGACTGCCTTTACCAAATTTTTGACCGACCAAACGTGACCGAGAACACAAAATGGCGTCGGTGATCAGTATGCGCCAGGTGAGTTCGGTGGATTCGAGTGTAGTTGCGGCCTTTAAAACTAAACTAAACTCACGTGGTCGAGACGTAGTTTCTTGCCACATTAACTCAAAATTTTCAGCCGTCGTTGACTGATCTCCTCAGTCACTGGGTTGCTGCTTTCAGATCATCATCAATATTTAAAACCGTATTCTCGTTCTCGTCATCCGTTGCTGAATTTGCCGTTGTTGTGTGTTGGTTGTGCTAGTTTGGCTCGTTTGGTTGGTTTCATCTCACCGGTGCGTTTCCATTGTCGTTTATTCATTCATGTTCACATTCTTTGTTATTAACACTGTTGTTTTATTTTAAGGGTTTTTCCGGATCTTGTGAAGGTCTTCGCGTAAGCTTGCAGATAAAATTTGAATTTGAATTAGTTCCTGGTAGGGATCGACGTCGGTCGGTCATGTGGGTGGAGGTGGACCGACACAGTGTAGTTCCTGGTCCGGCGCAGCGGTTACGCAGTGCTGTGGCTGGGGGGGGGTGGGGGGGGGGGTGCGCCCCCCCAATGGTACCCTACCCGCCCCGGCCTGGTACCCTACCCCCCTACCCGCCCCGCTCTTGTTACCTACCCCCCTACCAGCCCCGCCCTGGTACCCTACCCGCCCCGATTTTTACCCCCAAAATGCCCATTTTTCGGTCAAAAATGCCCAAATTTCGACTAAAAAACCTGAAAAGTGCAAAAAATCGCGCGCTACGCGCGATATATGCACATTTTAGCACATAAAAACAGGCACCCGAAAAAACTTGTGTTGTACCCAACCCGCCCCCCGAAAAATCTTCCCCCCCCCTCCCCCCAAACCGGATTTCCCCCCCCCCCCAAAATCCCAGGTACACTACCCCCCTACCCGCCCCGATTTTTTCCACCTATGTACCCTACCCGCCCCCCAAAAGTAGCCACAGCACAGGCGGTTAGTGTACCTTCCACCCATTTTTTCCGTGCGGCGGATGGGGGGACAGGACAATGGTGTAGCAGGGGTGGGGGTGGGGCTGGGGGGGGGGTCCCCCCTAGGTACAGTAGGTAGGCAGCAGAGGTGGGAATCGGGCCGGGTTACCTCGGCCCGGCCCGGCCCGACGAGAAATTTTGGCAAATTTAGCCTAGAAAATCACGATTTTTAATTGAAATTCGATGATGTCGGGCCTTTTCGGGCCGGCCCGGCCCGACATTCCGGAAAGTCGGCCCGGCGCGGCCCGATTCCCACCTCTGGTAGGTAGGTTGACGCTCCATCCTGGTACAGGTAGGTCGCCGCGCGGCTGCTGGTGCAGTAAGTTGCTATTTTTGGCTCGAAATGGTATAAGATCGGTATTTTTCACTCAAATAGGCGAAAAATCGCGCGCTAGGCGCGAAATTAGCTTTTTAGAGCACATTTTCATCAAAATTTCGACCTAAAAAATTTTCTTCCCTCCCTAGCTCGGCCGGTACAGTAGGTAGGTTCAGTGTAGTTCCTGGTCCGGCGCGGCGGTTAGTGTACCTACCCCTTTTTTCCGTGCGGCGGTTAGTGTACCTCCCTGGGGGGGAAGGGGGGGGAAGACCCAAATCCAGGAAAAAGTCACTTTTTGAGGTAGAAAATTTGACCGATTTTTACCCCTTTTTGGAAAAAATTCTCCATAAAAAGGGTATTTTGGCGACTTTTGACATCATTGACCTGAAAATCACCCATTTTAGGCCTAAAAATGGCCATTTTAGGCCTAAAAATGCCGATTTTAGGCAAAATTGAGGCGGTTAGTGTACCTGGCGCGGCGGTTAGTGTACTAGTGTACCTTGGTCGCGGCGGTTAGTGTACCTTAGGGGGGGGGACCCCCCCTCCCCCCCGCAGGAACTACACTGGGTAGGTTGCCGCCCCGCATTTTTGGTGGTACAGTAGGTTGCCGCCCCGCCTGGGTAGCTACACCGCTGGGGACTGGGGAGGGATGACCCAAATCCAGGAAAAAGTCACCTTGTGAGGTTGAAAATTTGACCGATTTTTGCCGCTTTTTGGAAAAAATCCGGGACTTTTCCGGTTTTTTCAGTTGGATTGGGTTGGAGACGATGTCATATTCGTTTTCAGCACCATCGAAAACCCCTGGGTGGGTTTTCCAAGCGTTTCCAGGCATTTTTCTATTGGGTCCGCAGGCCCGCTATACTCCAGGAGTGCCACTTTTGACATCATCGACCCAAAAATTACCCATTTTAGGCCTAAAAATGCCCATTTTAGGCCTAAAAATGCCGATTGTAGGCAAAAATTGAGGCGGTTAGTGTACTTATGTACCTTGGTCGCGGCGGTTAGTGTACCTTAGGGGGCACCGTCCCTCCCCCCAGGAACCAGTGTAGTTCCTGGGGGGAGGGGGTCCCCCCCTCGGGTACACTATCTCCCCCTCAGGTGGTACACTATCTCCCTATCTCCCCCTCCGGGTACACTATCTCCCCCAATTTTTGCCTAAAATAGGCATTTTTAGGCCTAAAATGGGCATTTTTATACCAAAAATGTGTGATTTTTAGGTCAATGTTCTCAAAAGTCGCCAAAATGCCCTTTTTATGAAGAATTTTTTCCAAAAAGGGGCAAAAATAGGTCAAATTTTCTACCTCAAAAAGTGACTTTTTCCCGAATTTGGGTCTTCCCCCCCTTCCCCCCCTCGGGGGTACACTATCTCCCCCTCCGAAAAAAACGGAGGGTCCGCTATCTCCCCCTCCGGACCAGGAACTACACTGCCAGGCAGTGGTGTAGCTACCCAGGCGGGGCGGCAACCTACTGTACCACCCAAAATGCGGGGCGGCAACCTACCTACTGTACCAGCCGAGCTAGGGGGGGGGGTCGTACCACTTGGGGGGGGTCATCTGGAAACCGAAATTTTTTATGTCTAAATACTGAAGAAAATAAGGCCTAAAACACTAATTTCGCGCGCAGCGCGCGATTTTTCGCCTATTTGCAGACAAATATGCTAATTTTATGCAATTTTAAGCCAAAAATGAATGTTTTGGGTGAAAAGTTAGGTGGGGCGGCAACAGTGTAGTTCCTGGTCCGGAGGGGGAGATAGTGGACCCCCCGTTTTTTTCGGAGGGGGAGATAGGGTACCCCCGAGGGGGGGAAGGGGTGGGGAAGACCCAAATTCGGGAAAAGTCACTTTTTGAGGTAGAAAATTTGACCTATTTTTGCCCCTTTTTGGAAAAAATTCTTCATAAAAAGGGTATTTTGGTGACTTTTGAGAACATTGACCTGAAAATCACACATTTTAGGCCTAAAAATGCCCATTTTAGGCAAAAATTGGGGGAGATAGTGTACCCGGAGGGGGAGATAGGGGGATAGTGTACCACCCGAGGGGGAGATAGCGTACCCGAGGGGGGGACCCCCCTCCCCCCCCAGGAACTACACTGGGCGGCAACCTACATACCTACTGTACCAGGGGAGGGGCGGCAACCTACCTACTGTACCAGGCGAGGGGCGGCAACCTGCCTACTGTACCTAGGGGGGGGCGCCGATCCCTAGTTCCTGGGTCTTCTGGCCAAAATCTACTGGCTCATTTTAAAATTCTTGCTGGCTCATTGAGCCAGTAAAAATGGCAAAAACCCTGCTTGGTAAATCAACAAGTCAGAATAACCGGATTTCGGATACCCAAAATGAAAAATACCAGGCATACCAGGGGAGTTGCTCCCTAAATAGAAAATCTCGGATACTTAGAGGGTGTTGTTCAGTTGTTCAAAAAGTTAATTTTTCTGAAGAAAAGTAATGGCCAAGCTCAGTTCATTTCCAGGTCGTTCAAAGCGTGAAGGAATTTATGAGGACGAAGGGCCAGGCGACCGATTTTGGATTTGAGATGGATTTGGCTGATTTGGTCTCGAATATGAAGGAAGAAGTCAATCTGATGGTAAGTCTTGTTTGACGCGCTTCTCTTATTGTTCTAGTTTATGTTCTTATGTTTTACTTCAGTGATAAGATCTGATCGAGGTTCTCTTTGGACTGGGTGTCAATTGCCAGAGGTGTTCGCACCGACGAGACCTGATACCTCGCCCGTCTGTGTCAACCAGTTAATATGAGCTCAACTGAGTTCATAGAATTCTTGCAAGTTGCAAATGTATATATTTGCAATTGCAAGTTCAAACTTGGCACTTCCCAATACTTGCTGGCAGTGTAGATCATGGTCCGGAGGGGAGTTCAGGGTGACCGGTGACCCTGACCGGTATTTTGGCAATTTTAACAACGTTGACCTAAAAGTCACATTTTTGGCCCAAAAATGCCTAGTTTAAGCCTAAAATTGTAAAATGAGGCAGATAGTGTGCCCGAAAGGGAGATGGAGTGTGTCCCCCGGAGCAGTGTAGGTCCTGGTCCGGAGGGGGAACAGGCGGTATCCCCCTTTTTTCGGAGGGGGAGCAGACGTACCCACCTGGGGGGGGAAGGGGTGGAGGAGGACCCAAATTTGGAGAAAAAAAGTCATTTTTTGAGGTCGAAAATTTGACTCATATTTGCCCCCTTTGGAAAAAAATCTCAATAAAAGGGTATTTTGGCGATTTTTGACGACATTGACCTAAAAATCACTCATTTTTTGCCTAAAAATGCCTATTTTAGGCCTAAATTTGCCAATTTTAGGCAAAAGCTGGGGGAGCAGACATACCCGGAGGGGGAACAGTGGGGCAGGCGTACCATAGAGGGGACCAGACGTGCCCGAGGGGGGACCCCCTCCCCCTAGGAACTACACTGCCCCGGAGACCAAGAAACGGTGTTTTCCACAAAAAATCGCACCCTACCATTGGAGAGCACGGTTTTTCCAAAAATTTCCCGGAAATTTTCCAAAGCCACGAAGCAATGTTGTCAAAATCACTATGAATCGGTTCTCAACGGTCCAGAATAACTACCTTTCAGACTCGGAGTGGATTTGCAGCCTTTTACAACCATTTTCCGGCAAAAATTTTGTCCAAAATGAGTGTTTTTTGTGCAATGGAAACTATTTCAGAATACCCGCACTGAAAAAAATGAAAAAACGTATTTTTTTAAAAAAATTTTTTTCCAAAAATATGTAGTGCGGAAAAATACGCAACTATACGTTTCTCACAGTTTGTTGTCTTGGCTTGGCTTTGTGACGAGGCTTTTTTGAGCCATCACCGAAAGATAAGTAAGTCGACCACAGGACCGACTCTGAGACTGATTGCCGAGTTTGATATTCAATCAGGAAGAGAAATTTCTCTGTTTGTGCTTTTTAGGAACCTTGGCCGGGCCCCGAACGAATGAATCAGACGCTGTTGGATGCGCTGTGGGACGGCGATCTGCAGCTGGTCGAGTGTCGCATGGGTGGACAGGTGATGCATCAAGTGTGTGCAGTTCAGTAGATTAGATCGGACTGGATTTGTTCGTAACTGTTTGTGGTGCGCAATCGGGCACTCATTCTATGCGGTGGTGATGTGCATGATGACAACAACCCTTATTTTGTGATCCATGTTTGCGCCCTCCACGCACCCCATTCTGACGCTGTGTAGTTGCTGATCCGGAGGGAGGACGTAGGTAGCGAGCGGACCTACCACTTTTTCGGGCAGGGATTAGTCCCAGTCTTCTATGCAGAAGTGACTGTTGTGCCCGATTGTTTGGTCCCAAAGTGAACGTCAATGTCGCTGCTACTCGGCCGCATGGAACATTGGGAATTTCCTTCAAAGTGGTAATCGAAAAGTGCTGGATCCCAATCACGTCACCAGGAAGATTTCAGGCTGCAGTCACAACTGGTCTACTTTGCTCGCTCTAGATAGATAGATATAGGGGGGCAAGAGTGCCAATATTGACAACTCAATACGCGTGACTTCGAATTGATGGATCGAGTATTGCGCTTTGCCCACTGAATAGTGTTGACGATTGAACTGACTGAAAAGAGAAGGGATGGAAGTTTTGGATACTGCGGTTTGCGCTGTTAGTAACTCACTTAGTAACGCGGGGGCACTGAATGCTTGATTATTATTACACAGGTTAGTCTAAAGTTCCAATCTGGTAGTTCCTTTGATGAACGCAATAAGGTACGACAATTTGGTATTGCGAATGTCTTCATGAGTTAATGTTTCACCGCCAAGCTCCAACCTTCGGTTGGACCGGTGAGACCTACAGTACAACAAGAAGTGCTCGGCGGTTTCCTCTGCGGAATTGCAACTTTCACAGATTGGACTCTCGGTTAGCCCAATCAAGTGAAGATGTCGGTTTAGTGTACAGTGACCGGTTAGCATGCCAACCACCGCACTCAGTTCCGATCTTTTTAGAGTCATAAGCTGTCTAGTGTATCTTAGAGTAGCACCATGAATAAACATCTTGCTCTGTCTACAACCTTCTGTAGCCGCCCATTTTGCCTGGAGTTCTTCCATTAACCACTTTTTCACTGAAGTTTTGCCGACCGATGGGCTGGCACCCAGGGCAGGTTCTGGGCCAAAAAATGGCTTGAATTTGCCTTTTTTGGCCAGCTCGTCAGCCTTGGTGTTCCCCTCGAAACCTGAATGACCGGGAATCCATGTGAGGCACAGTTGGTTCACTGCCCCCACTCGGTTGAGTGCATCACGACATTCGTCAACCAATCTGGAAGTAGTTTGACATGAGTTCAGAGCTTGCAGTGCCGCACGACTGTCTGTAAACATGGTAATATTTTCAAAAAGTATATTTCTTTGTCGTATCAGTTCCGCTGCTTTCATGATTGCAAAAACCTCAGCTTGGAAAACTGTAGTTGTGCACCCAAGGGCAAGACTCAAGTTTTGGCCAAGGAACCATACTCCAGCTCCAGTAAAACCGTTTTTGGGGTTTTTGGCTCCGTCAGTAAATATCTTGAGTCCTGCATGATTGCTGATCCAGGTGTGACCATGCTCAGCCCAAAACGGCCTGTCACGCAGATTGACGCTAAAAGTATCACGAAATCTGTTTTTGCGCACCATTCTGTCACCGGGCATAAGTAGAACAGGTACATGGTCAAATGTTTCATCTCGAATTCTCATGTGGCTCATTTTGCCATAATTGGATTGAGACCACATACCTGAGTCAACCAGTCTTGATGCCGCCATCATTGCCTCCGCTTTTACGACCAGGTCAAGCGGCGGGAGGCAGAGTAACGCTTCGAGTGCAGCTGTAGGAGTTGATCTAAAGGCACCTGAGATAAAAAGGCAACCGAGCCGTTGTATTTTGCTCAGCTGCCTTGCTCGCTCTAAGCCCGAATTTAATTGTAAATCATGATATCTGACGCGCGGAGCGCGCGATTTTTAGATTCTTCAAGCGTTGTTTTCCAGATTTTCGAACTTGAAAAAAGAATGAATTGCGTTGTGAAAACACACACACTTCCTGAAATTCTAAAACCCAAACACCCGACACCTACACTTGGAAGAGGCCGACACCCAAACACCCGACACCTGTCGCAGCACCCTATGGTCGAAAACAAAATTGACGAATGAATTTCTAATTTTGCTGTTTTTTTGTCTCCAGGTGCGATTGTACACGCTGGGCGGTGGTGAGCCAGGCACGAACAGCAGACGTAGTCGCACGCCGCAGTTCCCGCTCGAAAGTTAGTGCGGTTGTTGTTTTTACCGAGAAACCAGTTGGGGGAGCCGTAGATAAATCGGTGTGTTTCTCGAACTTTTAGTTGATGTGATCAATGGGGTGGGGATTGGTATCGATAATTCCCGATATACCCGATAGTTCTTGGAAAAAACCGATACCCGATAACCCCTATACTAGCCGAATCATTATTGGCAGATCGGAAATCAAACTGTCCGTCCAAATTTTACTGTGTGTTGGGCTATACTTGCGGGCCGGAAAAAAACCGTTTTTTTTCCGGAAAAAAACCGAAAAAAACCGTTTTTTTTCCGAGGCCCGGAAAAATACGTTTTTATTTTTCCGGAAATTTTTCCAAGTGGCAACTTTTGGAAAAAAAACGTTTTTTTTCCAAAAATTTCCGAAATATTTTCAAAGGTTGCGAAAGGATGTTGTCAAAACCAATGTAAATCGGTGCTAAACAGTTCAAAATGAGCACTTTTTAATCTCCAGGTGCATTTTTAGCCTGTTTCAAGCCATTTCCAGACAAAATTTTCTCCAAAATAGACGTTTTTGGACCATGGGTATCCTTAAGTACTGGAAAAATATTTGGAAAAAAAACGGTTTTTTTCCGAAAAAAAAACGGTTTTTTTTCCAAAAATATATTTTGCGGAAAAATACGCAAGTATATGT
>JASAMV010005114.1:0-26398 GCA_030248065.1 Rhynchonema sp. JSB1_4
CTCACGTAGATACGACACAAACGGACGCAAAATGTACCCGTGCTGTGGCAGTGTGTTCAGATGGGCACAGGACTACCGACGACACGTACAACAATGTCACGACGATAAGACGTACAAATGTGACATTTGTGGCAAAGCATATGTACACTGGAATCAACTCATCAGACATCACGAACAGATACACATCGGCCTGAAAATTCACGGCACCTGATTTTTGATGAGTGTTGTTATCATTCTGTCATGATGTTGATTGCTGGAATAAAAAGTTAAGTCGTGTTTTTGTGGTTGTTCATGAACTTGCCGCGTCAATCGTTTTATACGATCCTGTCGCTGTGCATGGGACAGGGGTATCACCAACGACCTTGCAATAGGCGAATTTCAAGCCACTCCGATTTATGTTATCCCCTATTCTTGTTTAACTGTTTTATTCAAGACCGAGTTGCTCCGAGCAAAATGGCACCAACTGCAAATTACGAGCTCTGCACGGCTGTGAAACAAATTGGCACAAGTTCGTGTGCTTCTCAGTTCTATCCAATATACCATAATTTTTTTCATTTTGTACTCAATTTCCGGTCTGCAACAACTTCGTCGTGAACAATCGGCCGTCAAAAGAACGATATCGACGTTGTTGAATCACATGAACCAAATCGATCAAGTTATAGACGATCATCAATGGAAGGTCGACAGTCTGACGTTTCTGGTCATGAATCAACTGGAACACAACGTGGTGCGCTTGTTTCGCTTGCCCTCTATTTTCTGGTCATTTGCATTGCATGAAGTTTGCTTTTCAGCAGACACAACAGCAACACGATGCGTGCAGAACCAGCGGCGATATTTGGTCGATCAATCAGTCGTGCCTGAATGGGCAAGGCGAAGTGGCCAATCAGCAGCCGGTCGCAGACGTGAACACGGCGTCGGTACTGCCGCTGTTTGCAGATGCCGCAAGCGATGATCTTTCGATCACGAAGGAAGAAGACGGCAGCTTCTCTCAGCCATTACTCGTTGAAGCACCTGAAACATCGGCGAACATCACACCTAATGCGTCCTCGACATTGAATTCAACAGCTGTTCTGAGTGCCGACTTGGTGGCGATGGGCTACACGCAGCAACAACGGCACGTACGGCACAATGCTGGGACATCATCGGTGCCAAATCGTGAAACATCGGCGAAAGATCGGTCGGCTGTCTCGGATGCCACCACGTCGCTACTGGTGTCACCATCAATCAGCAACACGTTGGCGTCAAGCATTTCCGCCGCTCCCAGTCGTCACAATCGCAAACGACGCAGACCAAATGCAAAGCAATCACCAGCGCCCAGTCATGAAACATCATCTCAGCAGCCATTGACCGCCAGCGAACCGAGACGACCGCCCCATCGACGCCATGGTTCACACCCGTACAATCTGACGCTTGCGCGTCGTGTCAGCTCGGATGGCAAGATCACGTACAATTGCTGCGGTTTTGCATTCAAATTGGCCATTGACTATACGCGACACGTGCAGCGCAAACATGACACCAACAACAGACCGTACAAATGCGAACTGTGTCCCATGGCGTATGTGAGGCGGGATCATTTGATCAAGCACCAAGCGAAGGTGCATCGCTGAGTTGGACAAATGGAGTGCACGCTGCAGCGTTTGATACTTGCTAACATTGTTCACATCATTCTCCGATTTTGAGACTTATTTTGTTATGGTCTCGCATCCTTACAGTTCTGCTTTGCTATCACGTGACTGATTTGTCTAACTGATGCATTTTGAGAGGTACACTGTGTCACGCATGCACCTGCGAATAAAATGTGCACTTCTCCGTGGTCCAGTCGCGTTGGAATTGTTTTCTTCGTGTTTCATGCGAAACTGTCCTGTTTGGACAGCTTACTGACTTTCTTCCAGTATGATGAGAATTTAGATCACTGATTGATCGTGTAATTCTGCAAGGCACACGGCTGAACGGAATGGCACCCAACATTCACAACGATATCTGCGCCGCTGTCAAGGAAATTGGGACCAGTTAGTTGAATTCGAATGCAAAAGTTGTTTTTGTTGTGAATTTTTCCACGTCGATTTTTCACGACGTCAGGTCTGCAAACGCTTCGTCGTGAGCAATCGACAGCCAAGAAGACTATAACGACATTGCTGAATCACATGCATCAAATCGATCAGGTTATCGACGAACATCAATGGAAGATCGATAGCCTGATGTATTTGGTCATGAACCAGCAGGGGACGACGGAGAAAGAGGTTCAGTTCCACTTACCAGACCAGGGTTACCAGTTTTGGAAACTTTCTGCCATAAGCTCTGTTCAAAATTTCACCTGCAATCTACGCCACTGCAGACACCAAACAACCCAGTTCTGGTCGCCACCTGGCCGCTGAATGAATCCATCCTGAATGGTCAAGGAGATTTCAATCAACCGGTCGCAGATCCTACCAGCGCAGTGGTCGTGCATGCACAAACAGCAGCTACGTCGTGGTCAGACGGCGACAACACAACTAAAACAATGGTGAAGCAAGAGAACGACAGCTTTGAACACGAACGAATACCGATGCCAGTGATGATGACCAATGATGCACGTGCTATTTCGGTGTCAGAACACGACCCGTTGTCTCTTCTCACCAGTTCCATGTCCACAAGCACTAATAATGCGTCCCCGAGACGCGCAAATCCAATGCATCGACCATCAATGGCTGCGCTTGCGGCATCAGCAGGTCCATCCGTCTATGAATCAATATCGGATCGCGCAATCAACCGACGTCGCACTATGCGACCTGCACGTCGTTTACAAGCAAGCACATCTGCCACTACTGGCACGAGTCTGGTAGCAGTCGCACGAAACATCAACTCGGACGGCAGGGTGACCTACAATTGTTGTGGATTTGTGTTCAAGAGCAAGTGCGACTTCAAAAAGCACGAACGACGCAAACACACGATGGAGAGACCGTTCGGTTGCGATCTGTGTGATCGACGGTTTACGACCAGGCAAGAAATGGTGATACACAAGAATAGATACCATTCTTCTGACAGCTCACTCACACGATTCTGACGGCACTTGATGTCGCATTGTGCGTGCAGATTAAAATAGTTGACAGATTTCTTTGATGACATGATCACAAGTGCGGTTATATCTCTGCACATTTTTGTTTTGCAAGTATTATTCCAATAAATATTGTTTTCGGTATTTTTGCTAATCAACGTGGTATTTGAAAATCTGATCGCTCTAGAAGCCGATGCTGTCTCATTTGGGCAGTTTGCTACAACGATGTGAACAGAAGATTGTGTTGAAATGTTCGCATGATTGCTTTTCGTGTTGAGACGAGAACCCTGCGGAAGACATGGCACCCAACGCTCACACCGAAATCTATGCAGCTGTGCAGGATATTGCTACAAGTTAGAACAGCCTTTGCAGATGTCATTCTCGATTGATGATGCTTTGAGATTTATAGGAGACGCTGCTAAAGAACTTACATTGGTCGAAATTTTGGAAATATGTCATGCAAAAGTGAAGTGACTTTGCGAAGACAACTGAACTGCTCACCAACTTTGACCCTGGCCTGACTTGAGCGTTTTATGATAATTCTGATTAGGGATTGATGTCGGGTATCGGCATTCAAAAGCGCTGTGTTGGTGTTGGATGTTGCTAAACGCTGCGTCGCTATTAAGTTCCTTGTGATAGGTGGTGGAATAGTTTCACCAAATAATGCAACTGATCACATAATGTATTCAGGCCTGCAACAACTTCGTCGCGAACAATCCTGCACCAAACAAACAGTATCGAGCTTGTTGAATCACATGAACCAAATCGATCAGGTTATCGATGAACATCAATGGAAGATCGATAGTTTGATGTTTGTGCTAGTCAATGGATTGGGACGGACCACACAATCAGCCGAGGTCAGTGTTATTGAAACCTTGATTTTATTTGTCATGATGCGGTGCGGTACGCTAATGTTCCCTTCCGTCAAAGCGAATGTGAATTGTACAATAATATGCCTTTTCGTTACCTGTTTGGTCCTGCTTTCGCAGATGTTCGGTGCGCCAGGTCATCGTCAGTGCGAATGCACCAGTTAGCCACGTGACCACAAAAAATCTGGATTTGAAGCACTAAATCGTCGTACTAAATGATAGTACAAATCTTCGCGTTTGTTGCAGCCTTCGATCGTTCCCCTTCAACCAGCGGATTCGCAGCCACCCATCTCATCATCGTGGTCATCCCACAATTCCGACCTGATCGATCAATCAATGAATAATGATCGCGTTTCTGACCTGCAATTTCCCGTCGCGCAACAACCAGTTGAGACCACATCCATCTGTGTGAAACCAGAGCAGACCGTGTTCGAGCACGACTTATTGCTTGCAACGATGCCTGAGAATCAAGGCGGATCGCCCGACCCGGTCTCAGGCACGGACTGGAGCTCAATTACGGCCACTGGCGCCATCGAAATGGTCACGGTCAGCCGATCACAACCAATACCGTCGGGTGGTGAAACATCACAACAAGCAGTGTCATCTAACCCCTGTCCAATCAAGTTTACGACACGAACAGTCCGGACTCGACGTCGATTGAATCGCACTGCCGGTGGTTGTGGTGGTGTCCGAGCCTTGACGTGCGTGCCGCTACCCGAAGCGTTCAGTTCCGACAAGGCGTTGTCGATAGACGCCAACGGTCAACGACGGTACAACTGTTGTACGTTTGCGTTCAAGTACAAACACGATTATGAGAATCACGTACGACGCAAACACACGCTGGAACGCCCATTCAGGTGCAGCAGTTGTCTTGATGCCACGTTCGCCAGCAAGAACCAGCTGAGGGCACATGAAATACACAGACATAAAATGCATTTGTAAATTTGACTATTTCTTCCATGTGCGGTTATAATGTAAAATTTATGCTCGATGTTTTTCTTACACCTTCAGCAGCACGTTAGCCCTTTGGTCAATAAGCATTCTTTTCACGGTATTCGTGATCGACCGATAAAATTTCAGAAACTGTGCTGTCCTCTGTATTGCCTCATGTCTTGCGTCGTTTCTTCACAACGAAGCCAGCCTAACAAGGACTGCTTACTGAACACAAGTTTTGTGTTTGTGATTGAACCACCCGTGTCGTGCGCAGATACGCGAAAATTTGGGAAACTCGTTTACACGAATTGTTTTGAGTGCGACATCTGAACACTCGTAGTTCTCCCGTCCGAGGCGATTAGCCTACGATCATCTGCAATGGCACCCAACACTCGTTCCGATATTTGTCTCGCCGTCAAGGAGATCAGCGAAAGTGGGTCATGTCTGGCTAGATTCTGTTGGATCTTTCGGGACCGCAGTGTTCACATGAGGACGGCCATCTTCAATTTGAACTCGCATATTCTACGTCGAAATGCTTGTGAGAGAAGTCTTGTGGTGAGCTGTTTGTGGTCAGCCAGAAACAATGAAGGCTAGCTTAGAAACTGCACAAGCTAAATGAGCATTTTGATTTTGATCCTTGCTCAAAAACTCCATTTTGATCACATGGCACTCTGACTGCTAATCAATCATGTGCCTGCAAGCGTGACACAGGCCCAGTGTTTCAGCTTACCCATAACTGGTTTGCGTCCGAAACTGGATATTTCATTTCGTCAGGGAGTGGTACGAAGTAATCATAACTTTGTGGTTCAATTGCAGGTCTGCGGCATCTACGTCACGAACAGTCCACGGTGAAACAGACGGTATCGAATTTGTTGAACGAACTGGTGCAAATCGATCGCGCTATCGATGGACATCAATTCAAAATCGATAGCTTGATGTACGTGATCATGAACGAGCAGACACATGATCAGGTACGGTCAGACTGTTACGATGCTATATCTTGACGATCTTGGTTGCACCAAGTTCTTTTCAGATTTGGGTGCATTCCCCTTTCGAAACAGACACAGTTCCACTTCCCGTTTCAACCTGGACGGCAGCATCTCCGTCACGCCTGAACGATCAAGGCAACCCAGGCGTCGCCGCTCAGTCGGCCGAGTTTGAGTCAACAGGTCATTCTGCATTCGATCGTGACATCAAGCAAGAGCAAGTGAACGTCGGCGGCGAACCCAGTCAAAACCCAGAACTCAGTCAAAATCAGCATCTGGTGGCCATTGGTTTCAACGGCATTTCGCCAACCGATCATCATCACGAAACATCAGTCATTACTGGTCGCAGTCAACGCAAGCGCGTGCAACGCAAGGTGACATCTACAGCCATAGCGGGTAGTGCAGCAAAGCAAGCTGTTATCAAACCAACCGCTGTAACTTCGAACAGTGACTACCCGCGAACCACAGAGGCGGCGCGCCGCGTCGGTCCCGATGGTCGGATCACGTATAATTGCTGCACGTATGCATTCAGAGTGCCGTATGACTTCCAGAAACACGTGCGATACAGGCATACCAAGGAACGACCCTATAAATGCAGCCTTTGTGTCGACAGACGTTTCCATTCAAAGTCCAACCTCGTGTCGCATTTAAGACACGTCCATAAAATGCACTCACACAATGTATAGTCCAGCCACGAACTCATGAGACGACTTTTTTTGAAATTGGCTTGTGCGGATCCAACAATGTTCCGGTTCCACGTATTTCGGAAATGAAAGAAAGAGAAACGCACGTATTTTTTAAAAACACGCTCTCCACTCGGTGCGTAAATTCCCTTTTGACTCCCAAAACATTTGTGTGCTGAACAACGCTGCTGTTCGCGTAAGCACGCAACAAATTGAGGTCAGCCAGCTGGAACTTGTCATCATCTCCCTCAGCCAATCTCTTTCTTTTGTTTGCGAAAACACGTGTATCTGGAGCATTTTTGAATGCGGCCAAGCAAGCTTTAAAAAAGTCGTCTCATGAGCTGGTGGCTGGACTATACAAACATGATTGAATGGCGCTGCGCCGAGTGATTCTCTTGAACCGATCGCCCGAATGTGCGCTTTGACGAAATTGTCTTTCGTGACGTCTTTTCTGTTCTTTTGTACTGACGGAGCGTGCTTTTGTGTTTCGTTTCTTCACAAAATGCCAATAAATAATGTTTGTTCGCTCATGTTACTGATTATTATTGTGCTCGTTGCAACATCGACGCTGTTGATCTGATTGAACAGCTTTTTGTTACGTTATGAGCCTGAGAATGAGGCTTGCAGAATTTCCAAATATGCTTGCTATAATGTCCTGCCTCCTGCACAGGATTTGGACACTGTTGAGTCTGTTGCACAAACCTTGTCCATGGCTCCCAACACCCATTCTGAACTTTGTTTCGCTGTCAAAGAAATCAGTGCAAGTTAGTGAGGCTACACAGTTATCACATTTTCCATGTGCTCCCAGTTTTTTCGCTGACGACGACAGTCATTTTGCGCCATGGGTTACTGTAGGTTTGGAACATCTGCGTGACGAACAGTCGAGCGTCAAGCAAACGGTGTCTGCGTTGTTGAATCAAATGGTGCACATCGACCGGGCCATCGATCAACATCATCACAAAATCGATTCGTTGATGCACATGATCATCAGGCATGGTGGCGCACATGACCGAACGCAAAATGTGGTCTGGTCCATTTATTCGTGTTTCCATGCTTGTAGCATGTCATTGTTGACGTGACAGTTTTGAAAAGCTGATAGTAATATGCGATTGTGTTTTCAGCAAGCCACATCGCTAATGGTTCAAGACGAATCAGCCGTGCCGCAACTTCAGGTCTCAAGCTGGTCGATGGGGCAATCGTTCCTGACTGATGAAGGTCAAGTCGATTGTAGTGAACAGCATGCGATCCCGGACTTGCATGATGCGGCCACCACCAGGTATCACCCAGCAGTGACACAAGCTTATCCCTTGTATCCAGCTGAAGGACAGACGAATGAGCCGCTACCTGTGAAACAAGAGGACACCAGCTTCGAGCATGAATCACCGTGGTCGTCGGTCCATCCGGTCTCAGACCAGGATGTGACTTTGTCAGCGACAGAAGCGGCAACAACGACTGAACGAGCAGGCTCCTCACCATGGCGGCCAATCAACGCACAAGTTGGTGCATCAGCGCATGAAACATCAACCACTTGTGCACAGTCTGTGGCACACAACCGTCCCCACACCTTGCCCGGTCAGGCACAAACCGGATCGAAGCAGCGAACCAAGAAACAGCGAGCCAAGCGCAAACCCACAGCAACGCCGAGCGTGTCATTAAGCCATGGTGATGTTTCATTCGTGACTCCCAATGCCGACGAAGCGCGAACAGTCAACAGTGAGGGTCGGACCAGCTACAGTTGTTGTTCTTACACCTTCTTGAGTCGCAAGGACTTCAATCTGCACGTTCGTCGCAAACACACCATGGAACGACCCTACTGCTGTGCTGTGTGCCCCGATCGACGCTTTGTCACTGCCTGGCAGTTACGATCTCATGAACGCTACGTTCATAAAATGTATGCCTGATTCGATCACCATGAGACCGTCTTGTATTGCTTCTTCTCGTTTACTGTAACCATTTGACTTTTTCTGACCATAGGCTGGTGACTATCTTGTTTCACTCATGCTTCGCCATCGCCACGTTCGTACAAGCCGTATAAACACTATTTCAATAATCTGGCTTCTACAGCAACATTCGTCTGTCATCGATGCTGTTCCACATGTTGAGCAGCTTATTTCTGACCTCACGTGTTCGTTATGTTGTGCATTTGTCCTGTTTCAGAACAGAAGTCTAGAGTTTTGTTTACCACAGAAAATCACTACATTCGTTCTGATCATCGACCTTGTCAATATCGCAGCACACACAATGTCGCCTTGTCAGATCTACACGGCAGTCAAGGAGATTAGCACAAGTTCGTTTTGTGATTGCAGGGACGTTGTCCTCACAGCGCCGTATGTTTTTGTAATGAAGGCCTTCAAGGGAAATACTGTCGGTGCAGTGTCAGAATGCAGCGATTCTTTGTCCGAGGCAGCATTGCAGGTTTACAACAGCTGCGTTACGACCAAACTGCGGTGAAGAAGACTGTGTCGACGTTGTTGAACCAAATCACGCAGATCGATCAGGTTATCGACGATCATCAATGGAAAATCGATAGTTTGATGTACCTGGTCATGAACGAACAGCAGCAGGCACGACATCTTTTCGTCGCACTGGAAATTTGAGTAATTTTTATGGCAGAATCTGTGTGTGAACTATCGATACTTTCAGATTACGACTGTGCCATCCGTGATGCCATCAGTACCCCAAACTCAGTTTCCCAGCTCGACCTTCACAACAACTAGATCGTCCCTGAGCCTGATCGATCAAGGCTGCATTAGAGTGGAACCAGCGCCAGACGGTGACTTGACGACCAATCGTACGTCCGACCGTGAAGTGTTTGTCGATGGCACCATGGTGAAGCATGAAGTGCCTGATGCTCAAAGCACGTCGTCATCCGCTCTGCCCGTCTCGGAAACGCATCAAGCCATCGATACCGTAACCCAACGGTCACGTGACTCAATTGGAAGCAGACGCGCCGGTCGGGTAACCACCGGAGTCAAACCGGTGCTCCAACAATCGATGATTGTTCGTCAGACGCATTGGAGTCACGCTGCACCATATCTTGAAGCATCACCGTCAACATCCACTGGTGGTCACCGCAAGCCACGTGTGGTGCGATCAGTGACATCCGAAGGTCCACTACCGGTCAACGGTCCGTTCAGTCTGTCAATGGTGCGTCATGTGGACAATAAGGGCCGAACGATCTACAAGTGCATTTGTGGACGCGAGTTCAGGCGTATTCTCAAGTACCAGATTCACGTGCGACGCAAGCATACGCGCGAACGACCGCACGCGTGTGACGTGTGTCAGAAACGATTCACGAGCAACGAAGAACTGATGAGACATCGACGACGTCTGCATGTCGGCCACGTGCTTGTCAGATAGATTGCGGCAGACATGCACACTGACATATTTAATTTTGTTCCCATGATTGAGCATAATGACACTCAAGTTACGTTGGATTGGATCTACATATCTATCGTGGTCAACGGTTACTCACGCATTGTTGGTGTCCCACTGTTCTCACAATTTTGTCACATTTGCATTATCATTTATCCTCGGCTGTTTACGAAGTGATAAAAATGACGAACTGTTTGTGCGTTGATAGCCGAGTTGCTGCTAAAGGCAAGTCGTTGATGACGATGCTCACACATACACCGCGGTGAGCGTACTGCTGGACTATCATCCAATAAACTTTTCCAGTTCCACACATTTGAATTACCGCAGGTGAATGACAAAAATCAGACTTGTATTTGACAAGCCTTGATTTGGTATTGGTCGCACAATGACTATATGAGAATCCATCCCCATATTTTTCCTACAGGGCGGGGGGGGTGTCTCGCTACTTTTTCAAATTGAATCAAGTTTTAGAAAGGGGTTTTTTTTCTTTTTTTTCCCGCTTTCTTTATCGGGAGGATCAACGTGTGTGTGCTGTAATCGATTTCACACACGAAGCGTGTAATACGTGGCTACAGTACCCCGAGCCCGAACCATTTCGGTTCCGTAGAATTCAGGGGAAGCTTCTGCAACGCGCGGTTTCTCATTCTTCTCACTGATAAGCATGCAAAGGTCCTGGCACAACCCCGGCCCCATTAAAAAAAACCCCAAATCCCCCCCTTCAAACGCGAAAAAAAGGGGGAGGAATCCCCAAAAAGCAATGGGCCACCCATCCCCCCCCCCCCCCCCCCAGCGAACCCCCCCCCCCCCCCCCCCCACCAGCTTTGTTGGACTTGGCTGATCTGATCAATATACCAACTATGGCACCAAACGCTGACATCTGCTTGGCGGTAAAGGACATTGATGCGAGTAAGTTTGAAGGTGTAATGGTTAAGTCTTTTTCTTCTGATTCGTGGTGAAACGTCAACCAAGCGAGCACCTGGCAGGTCTGACACATTTGCGTCGCGAACAAGCGAAAACGAAACGCGCTGTGACGGCACTGATGAATCACATGGACCAAATCGATCAGGTTATTGATGAACATCAATGGAAGATCGATAGTCTGATGTATTTGGTCATGAATCGACAAGACGATCAGGCGCATGCTCAGGTTTGATAACGTGCCATTTCATGCCCCACCGCTGTACAGGTCCAATGCAATAATAAAATTTCAGCCTGAGCCCACTTGGCAGTCAGTGTCAGGTCAATCGTCCCTAAGTGCGAATGACCAAGCTGGCCAAGTACAACCGGTCTCAGACTGTGACCCACTCCTCAATGCCAGTCCTGTTGTGAAGCAAGAACAAATTGACGATCTGCTAGATGAAACATCAGCCACACCGGTGCGTGCGTATTGATTGGTTATTTTCGTCAACTTACTTGCACTTCGTTTATCTATGCAGATCATACCGATCGATGAGTCGGTCTCAGACATGGATCACAACTCCCAGTCCAAACCGATCGCAATACCGATTCGAACACGACCGGCTAATCGTGTGACAGTTGTGCCTCGTCGTCAAGTTGTCAAAAGTACCGAAAACTCAACTTCGTTTCATTCATGCATGTAACATTGTTAAAATAGCACTATTTTTTCATAAGTTAAAACTTCCAGGCTGAATATGTCCCTTTCCAGACGATGCCTCCAGTCCGCAGTACTACACGTGCAAAGTGTGCACCCGCAGCTTCCCGCGATACGGCTATTACGCGATGCACATGAATCGTGCGCATTCACATGCCAACACAGAGACTTATCCATGCAGCATGTGCGCGACAAAATGCGAAGGTTTGGCAGACTGATGTTGATTGATATGGAAACATTATAGTCCAACCACGAGCTCATGAGACAACTTTTTTAAAGCTTGCTTGACCAGATTAAAAAATGGTCCTTGTTTTCGCAAACAAAAGAAAGAGATTGCGCCGAGAGAGATACAAGTTTCAGCTGGCCAGAGCTGTGCAAATATATGTATGTAATATATGTATATTGTGACATGTGGTATTTTAGAATTACATACATATATTAAACAAAAATTTACATATATTACGGCATTAAAAAGCCGGCAACCTCCTATTGTTTGGCAAAAGGAACAAATCCTGACATATATTATTTTGGCTCCCGAACAGTTCTGCAGCTGGCTGACCTCAATTTGTTGCGTGCTTACGCGAACAGCAACGTTATTCAACACACAAATGTTTTGGGAGGCAAAAGGGAATTTACGCACCGAGGTGTAGAGCGTGTTTTTAAAAAATACGTGCGTTTCTCTTTCTTTAATTTTTGAAATACGTGGAACATTATTGGATCCGTACAATTCAACTTCAAAAAAGTCGTCTCATGAGTTCATGCCTGGACTGCACAACACCAATTTCGGTTTACGCTACGATGACAACAACTTCAGATCGAGTCGGTCTCGAGCAACACTACTTGTCCCATCATCCTGGCACTGCACCACCGGCTTTGAGCAACACTCCGCGTTGGTTACTTGCATAGCCGGTACACACAGGCGACAGTGAAACATCATCTGTAGCATTTGCAGCAGCACCGTCATGTCGCAAACGTGTGTCGGCATCGCCCCCACCGATGGTGAAACGAGTGGACGCGAGTGGTCGAACGACGTACGAATGTTGCAACTATGTGTTTAAGGACTCGAGCATGTATCGCAAGCATGTCATTCGCAAACACACACACGACAAACCACATCAGTGTGACAGGTGCACCAAGCGATTCACGACCGTGCACGAAATGAAACTGCACTTATCCAGATGGCATAATGTGGGTGCACCGCCTTGAGTGATTCCGCACATGCAATTGTTGACATTGAACTTGCTTGTCCAAAAGTCGTTCTCAGAAAGTCTCAATTTCATGTTTCCACCGTTGTTTCGCTTGATTCATTTACATTTACTCTTGTTCGTTTCCTCCACCTACGTTTACCTTTATTGCGATCAATAAATTTTCTGGGCGAATGAAGAGCGTTAGCGTCGTGTTTTGGCAGAAGCACACAATGGCGATGGGTAAGAAATATACACGCCACGAAAAATACAGGCCTTGTAGGTATAAAATGCTTTTGATTTGCGCGTGCCGCGTGAGCACAATCGGCACAATGTTTCAGAAAATAGAACAAACGAGGTCTTCGTCGCCCTGACGAGGACACAACGATATTCTGGCAGCCAGCCGGTCTCGGTCATGCATAATAAATCGGAATGCATTCCACTATCTTTTACGCACAACAAATTACACAATCACCAATTTTTCTATCAAGCAATTACACAATTCAATCAGTCCTCACGACCACACCACACTAAAAATTGCATTTCTGAAAAATCGCCAGAGTCTGCCGATCAAAAACAGCAGACCAAACTGAAAGAAAACAATTACTCATCTAGCAACGGCAATTAGATCGTTATTTTCAACAAATTGATTGACCCATACATACCAGATCGGATCAACGAACATCGTTGGTGCAGATTGAATTACAGGTTAATTGGATAGATTTAATACTTGATTGACTGCGTCTTTGGTTTTCTGACTGGCTCTAATTTCATAGGCTCCACAAAAAGCTTGATACATTGTACATAATGTTAGCCCATTACGATCAATATGCCAATTTGTAACGTGACCATTTCCCCCTTTTCAGCTCGAATATGGGTGGCCACGGATCGAAACAAGAAACATCAATCGAACAAAAGGTTCCATTCAAAAAGTGCAATGTCTGCGCATGCATACAAACCCTAAAATGCTTGAACACATGGCAGACAACGTCAAGCACCGGTGGCAATACCGATCAAACAGCGGACGTACCCAAAAACGGCACACCCCCGCGCATCCTGAAGGCATTTATTGACGAAACATTGGAAAAAGGTTTGTTTTGGTTATGTTTATGTATTTTGAACACCTCGATCTGTCCAATTTTTCTAGGGGTGAAAGGCTGCCGGGAAGAGTTCCAGAACATGAGTACATACCAGCCATCGAACATTGCGGTGCGCATGGTATGGGTTTAGACATTATCCCGCATTCCTTGAAATGTTCTGCATTGTGCAATGCTGCTTTGTCAAAATTTTCAGGCAAATGAGCCCGATACTCACAATAAGGACGTCAAGTGCATGGTTCTCTCGACGCGCGTGGTGCTGCAGAATTACCACACCGATTACATAAACGCCAACTGGGTTTGAGATGATGATTTCAATTCTCTATCCATGATGCTGATGTTTCAAAACGCTCAGGTGATGACGGGCGGCAAACTGAAGTACATCTGCACACAAGCGCCCACCGACAAAACGCAAGAGGACTTCTGGCACATGGTCTGGCAGGTATGACAGTGATCATTTTCTCTTCCAAAACATTAACGCTCACATTTTTTTTCGAGCAAAAGTAAATTTCAGGAAGAGGTCGCAAAAGTTGTGATGCTGTGCGATATCAAGGAGCAGGGACCAGTCAAATGTTCTCAGTATTTCCCCACCACTGCGGGTGAAAAGAAAAGAATCGGTTCGCCGGGGAATCAAATTTTTTGTTACCCTTTCATTCATCAAGCTAAAACGAGAGTTTTTCTTCACACAGGCGCCTATTCGATCAAAAACACGAATGTGGAGAAACAACACATCTCAGGCGGATGCCGCATAACGATTAGCAACTTGAAGGTTGGCTGATGTTTCACAGCACTACACTTTGGTAACACGTAACTGGCCACTATAACATAACGTTGTTTGGATCGGGGAAGAAGAGCAATAAAGACACAACAATTGACAGACTCAACCTCCATCAGCCGTGTTCATGAATGAGCAGTCTTTAGCGAACACCCTGTTGCCTGATGTTTCAAGGTGACGCAGACGGGCGATGCGCCACGCACAGTGCTGCATGCACGGCTGTCATGGCCGAATGGTGGTGTGCCCTCAGACCCCAGGACCGTCATCAAACTCAGGATGTGGTTGCTCTATTCCAACGCTGATCAACCGGTCGTGGCGCACTGTTCGGATGGAATTGGGCGCACTGGTTGGTGGAGAGGGAGTACGAGATGAATAAATTTCCATAAAATTGAATGTTGTCACCTTGTCCATTCAGGCACGCTGGCGATGGTGAGCACGTTGATAACGCAGCTCGTAGCGAATCGACCAATTGATGTGCAATCGACTCTGAAACGCACTCGGGATCAACGAGCATCCGCCGTGCAGACTGAGTTGCAGGTGAATCGGGCATTATCAACTGTGATCGCTGAGTTCCCATTGACTGAATGATCGCCAACGACTGTTCATCGCTACCTTCATTCCAGTATGTGTTCGTGTACAAATGTGCGCTCGAGTACAGTCGGCTTCGATACGATTATGTCGGTGATTTGAAATTGTACGAAAGGTTCAATGAAGAGCTCGCTGAGATGCAGTAAAATGAAAAGAAAGAACACAAACAGCGGTTGCGGATCAAATATTGTCAAAAATTTCAAAGACAGCGTGTGACTACCGGATTAAACCAACATAGAATTATATCGAACGCCGCAATGATTGAGCTAAAATCAGAAGATATTTCATTTCAACTTTATGTTGAGAAACGACATGCAAATCGGCAACAGTAAAACTGGTTTGATCTTCTGCCAATGTTTGCTATGCATCGTATTGACTAAATGTTAAAGAAACAAATGCTAGGGAAGGATGCGCTGTATTTTTGACTGCAAGCAATAAATTTTCTGAGCGGATGAAGATGATTTTAGAGTGTGTGAACAATGGATGCGAATACTGTCTTGGAATCAAGCTCCAGTCGTAACCGTAATCAAAACAACAGTTCATTGTTTATTGGTTGAATAGAAAGTTCCACACTTTAGCAACAGAGATTATTGAAAACAAATTATACTGAAAAAGATAACCGTTACCGGTATATTTTGCACAACAAGTTGCACCACGCGTAGAGTAAGTGGAATGTATAGGCAATCCACCAGCTCATGGCACTCGCACACACAGGCTGCATGCTACATTACTACCATCAATGAATGCATCTATTCTCTACAGTTATCCGTTGAAACATCCCCAAATTCTGCAACAGTGCAGAAAAGTGTTATCGCAAGTAGCAAATGAAAACCGGATAAATTAAAAAGTGGTCATCAAAGTATGTCACTCGCTCAAAGTGTACATTTTGTTTAGAAAATGGCGTGTGCTGCTGCATGCGCTGTGTGTATAAAAAGTGCCATGAGCCGATGGATTGCCCATACAATGATCATTTCACAACACTCTGTTCAACACAGCGTCCAGTGAATGCACTGTTTCCAATCTGGAATCGACGATCATTTCCGTGCCACGATACAAACACCAACCGAAGAAGTACTTGTCGGCGAGAAACGGCGGCCACCAGACCTTGTCGTCCAGCCACATTTTGTCGTAGGGCACTTCGCATTCATGGAACCACTTGGGACGCATTTCTGACACGTCGAACACAGATTGAAGGATACACACACACAGCAGAAGGCATATGGCTGGGTCAGAATAGTCCGCGTACGACTATGGTTGGGCAAGAATGTCCGCGGTTGGCAGCATGATTTTCAAAACCTGCACAACCAGACCATAAAAGCTGACACAACCCAAGAGCGAGTCACAAACGCAAACGTTCACCAGCTGAACGACAAACAATTAACAATGGCAAGAAACCAACCGTCCGATTCAATCGGTGTGCCTGTGAACTGTCTGCCAACAAAAATGTGCACCTCCATGGTCGTGTGTTGTCCCTCAAAGTCGAAATGCATGAGTCCGAGCTGGCGCAAGTCCGTGCATCGCATGCCACACTCTTCGAACAGCTCACTGGGTGGACAAAACAATGTAGGGACTGGATAGAGCTCTTGTTGTTGGCACAAATACGGACTCTTGAGGGCACGGGGCCCACGTGATACTTTCTGCTGTGTACTGTGAAATGCAGCACCGGAATCCCGGGCGACTTTGTGAGTGTACCGATTGGCTCAAAGCTTGGGAACAAGGCACGTCAACTTGAAAATAGTCTTCGCGATTACAGAAGCATATTTCAATCCTCACCGATGAGCGGCATCGATTATGTCCTCACCCGGTTCCACCTTGCCGCCAAATCCATTCCACTTTCCCTGTCCAAAGCCTCGTTTCTTGTGGCCCAACAAGATCCGTTCCTTGTCACGCAGCAAGACCAGCGTGAAACGTTTGATGGACGGATGGGGCATGTTTTGTTGATCTTGTATCTTGATATTGGGTGACCACAGATCGAAATTGCGAACACCCGGTTTAAGCGAAGGAATGGAGGACAATCAATAACTGCAGGATCGTTTCAGAAGGACAGAAGGTGCATTATGCAAGCCAACTTTGAAATAACAAATATTCAGCAGCGACCATGAGCGCTTTTTAAACTCGGCAGCTCAATTAACCAAACATTTGGATTTGGACATTTTATCGCAATAAAGTGAGTGTACTACTGTAATATATTATAATTATTGTGAACAAGTAACTTACGTGTCGATTCAGTCAAAAAGTACACACGGAATCACAGACAAGGCTAAGATGAACGGACAAACCATATCTTCTGGGATAAAAGTCTTTTAACCTAAAACTTTATTGATAATTTTTGTGGCTATTGTGTACATCGAATCACCAGCATTTTGCATAAATATACAGTATGGGACCTACTACACAGGCAGGAACACCGTTATGGCAAACGCATTCAGCTAATCAGCACAGGGTAGACAGGGATAAAAATTTGTGGGAGCAAAAGAATAAAACTTCGGTAAGCAAACAAAGCAGGAGATATTTGGTACTAGAGAGAAACAGGAATTCCAGAACCTGAAGAAGCAAATTTAAAACAAGCTTCAAAGCCCAACAATTACACTTTCGAAGATTCTAGTTTTTCCACGCAAAGCAAACACAGAACAAAGTGAACAAGCACGGAGCAAAGAACTTGCGAGATTTCTGCACAAAAAAACATGAAAATTGACATTTTGGAACGTTTTTCAATGTTGTAATTATCATCTCATCAGAATAGTTGGTATACCTTGCTGTAGCATTATTATTGCCTGACATGAATTAAGCACAACATGCACGAGTTATTATACCAAGTTGAATGAAAATTAACAAATTGACCAATCTGAAGTACTGCTTGTTTCGGGGCGGTATCGAACCTGTCATAATCACAATCAATCAATCTGAACCCAGGCACGCGGGAACAACCCATCCGGCATCGCACGCTTATTGGACATGTCTAACACCACCGATCCCTTCAGCCAATCAGCATCAATCTCCTCGGTGATTCGGATTCGATCGCCGGCATCAAAGTACAAGTCAGTGGTCTGGCCGTCGTGATAGTCGTACATCGCCACCACCGTTCGACCGACCAAACCGGATGAGGTTTTCGTAGCAGACTGAAACATTGATTTATGGGTGGTTGTGCGACTTCGACATGGACGTATTTGAAACATTTACTGAAAAATTGTAAATTCCTGAAATGTGGGAAAACGAAGCATCATGTTGTGATCGGCATTACACAGAAGGTTGGTTCATCAAATTTGAGCGACCGTAAATGGATGTCGAAAAAAGCACACTGTACATGGGACTGTGACACACTCACCGTGCTGGCGGCGTCACCAGCTGTTCTGCTAATGAACGCTGACGGAAACATGCCCGATCGACCGGCGGTCACGTGACCACGTAGCCAATCAGCGTTGATCTCTTGCGTCACGTGCACTTTCTCACCGGCCTGTCGTACAATGTATCCATTGGAGAACAGTGGTGTCAAACCTTTCGTGGATTAAAAAAACTACCGAGGCAAAAAACGATATCGTAAACACAAACCCACCGAGAATGAAAGGTCGTCAGCTGTCTCTCCTTGATAATCGTAGAGCGCTTTGGCCGTGTAGAGAACCGTTAGCGATTTCGCTGCGTTTCTCTCAACGGGTTGACCTGTAATCCACTGCGGTATGAGTGCCTGTTGTTGCGCGCGTTTGTCCACGTAAAATATGTGCGTATGAATGATCCTATTCTCAGAGAACCACTCGTGGCCCGATAACTATCAAAACGTAAGGGCATAGGTACCACTAACAATAACGAACATCAGTGATACAACCGACATAAAGGCAAACCAGCCGTGCTTTGCAGACCTAGACCATACCGTATCACCCTGAATTCTTACACACTTGAAATGTTTCGGGTTACTGTAGCCACGTCTCGCGCGGTTGGCCGATAAACAACACACACAAACGCGCCCTAAATGTTTCATGATCTTGGCTCTTTCACACGCAAGCCACGCGCGACGTGGCTACAGTAACCCGAAACATTTCAAGTGTGTAAGAATTCAGGGTGATACGGTATGGTCTAGGTCTGCAAGGTATGGCTTGTTTGCCTATATGCAAATTCAAATTACCGACCAGCGCCTTTTTGTACATCTTGTATAATCTTGACGAAAGTCTGCGGGAACATGCCGCTCGCACCCGACTGCAGTCTGCCTTTCAGCCAATCAACGTCGATGCGATCCGTCAGTTGAATAATGTCGTTGGCGCGGAAATTTAAATCCGTCGGTTCGGTAGATTCATAGTCGTGCAGTGCCTTGCAACGAGGCCCGCTCGTGATCCTGCGCAACACTCAAAATTCATCATTGGAAGGCGCAGCACCCAGTGAATGCAGAATACGTTGAAGTACGACAACCACGAAGTAGTACACAGTGTAGGACTGCTCCCTGCTCAACAAAAGTAAACGACTCACCAAGGCTTATCCTCTTGTTTCGACGACGAATAGATAGCAGCCGTCGACGGCAGTTGCACCTTGATATTCAGGAAGTTCTTCGGCACGATGCCGTGTGCACCAGTGCGTTTGTTCTGTCCGTACACCCAATCAGCGTCGACCAGCTTTTGCAGCAGGATCACGTCGTGTGCCTGAAGAAAATAGATGAACCGAATTGAAAAAGTCACATAAAATAATTAGACAAAGCAAAAACAGCCACTCACTTGGCTAGTGAGTTCATCGAAATTTCGCCCTTCAAAATCGTACAGTACAATGCCGTGAGGTTCAGTGAGCTGCAACGAAGTTTAGCAAAAGTGAATGCATTCAAAACAACAGCACTGCGATGAATAATTGAGAATATGTAAAACACATGCTCGACAGTCCCATTTCACCTGCGCGTGTGTGTGATGTGGCGTTGCATGTGCCCCAGGTGATGTGCTACCCCAACCATTCACAGTGCTTGATGCAGATGATGAGCCAAAGCCAGAGGATGATGTATAACTGCTGGTCGAGCTGCCATAACTGGGTGCCGCAGGCCTGCCAGGTGCAGCACTCGGTCGGGGCGGGGGTCGACTGCAGCCAGCACTTGCTGGGGTGCCTCCCCCAAACGTCAGCTTCGTCTCCAACTGGGAGCGAATCGACGAAACTGACGCCGGCGGAGTGCTGCAAACATCAACAACAAACATTTTTTCTCGCCTTTCCATTTCCACAACCAAGCTAAAGGCCAACGCTGTTTTTGCAGTTTGCCCGACACATCTTCACTAGTTCAGTCCAAGACCAATTTGCGAATGATCGTTCAACGTCATACGAACCTGGTGGACGTGTGTTGTTGTGCACCGTAACTGCTGCTGTTGTAACTATTGTACGCATTGGTCGCGGTGCTGTGTGCACTCACATACGTGTTCGTGTCGACCCTCTTTGCTGCATTGATCATACCGGTCAGCGGCGCGTTCTTGGCTGACGGATGTGCGGCCTGCAAAATAGAAACGATTTGATTTGTACATCATCAAAATTCGCATTGGTCAGGGGGCACTTTCTATTTCAATTGTAACGAGTTACAAATTGTACGGTCGATTGTTGAATCAGTCATATCATTCGATATCGTTGTTTCTGTTTTTTCGACAAGCGTAAAAGTTGTTCACAATGTACATGTGAGCAACTTTTACGCTGGTCGAACGAACGCAAACAACGAAATCGAAAGATATGATAAAACCAAAAACTTACAAATTGCAAGTTTTTATGATTGTAAGGAATAGAAAGTGCCCCCAGGGCTGGATCTGGAGTCGGTCATGCGAGGTTAGCCGCATTTTTTGATTGAACATATTTGGAACCTTTTCAGGGATCAACAACTCGAACAACATTGTGTGAACGACTTGAGTATCGGTCTGGGAACAACTTTTAGGCCGGGTGAAAGTTCGTTACTCTGCAGGTTTGCGAGTACGTTCGGGCGAAGCTCTACCGCCCAAGACGGGACCAACAATGATGTTTACTAAAAGGCCATTTAAGGTGATCTTACGTAAAAGTAGGAAATAGAAACTAGGAAATTTTATCATATGGGACGTAAAAACTTCCTACTTTTAATGTCCGACTTTTACAGTGAGGTCGCCCTTAGCAGTGGCCGGATAGTTTTATTTCATAACAACGCAATATACCTGTGCCGCCTGTACATAGGTGTCGGTGTCGATCTTCTTGGCTGCATTCACTAATGTTTCCGTGGGCACATACTTTGATGCCGTGAACAGCGCGTTCATTTTTGCTTTCGAGTCGTTGCCGGTGGCCGCCTCGAACATGGATCGCGTCTCACTTACACTCGGTGCTGGACGACCTGTCAATGAGCAGGTGCACGTTTCAAAAGTACAATCAATAAACAAACAAATCTGGAGGACGAGCTCAACGCTGGCACTTTCCGTCAGAGAAAACACGAAACAATAACACGTAAAAATCACTGCGGCTGTGCCGTCACCTGGCGGCTCATTTGGTTTTTTCGGCACGGCGGGTCTGCCAGGCGCAGATCGTGAGCTGGATGCAGAATTGGCGAAACTCTGCGCGGCTCCCGACGCAAAATTGCCTATTTTCGACAGCGTCTCCTTGCTGGGCAGCGGCGGCAACGGTTTGTCCGCTTTGAACATCTGCGAACAAAAATTATCTGATTTGCAATATTTCATTCCATGCTTTTCTTTCACAATCATATCATCGTGACAACAATCATGCAAATCGGTTATTCTGCAGCTAAGTGCTCATGCAACACAACATTCACATATTCATAATACCTTCGACGCTTCGCCGAGAAAATTCATGGCGAGAGGATCTTATGGGAAATATATAGATGATGAGATGAAAGCTGAATCACATACCAACATAAGAGATACTGAGCCAAACAGCTCTGCTGTACCGAACGTAACAGCATTTGAATGCTCGATACCAAGATATTTGCCCAAATTATTCATAATTTATCTCCTGAGCGCATAAAGCATCAGATTTCATGTACAAATGGACTTCACTTAGCAATAGGAATCAACATATAGTAGCCACACGATGGAATTGGACGTTAACAACAACAGTTGCGAAATACGTTAAATACAAAAATATGGAGTGAGCACGAGCATAGTCTACCGCCGAATACTACATTAATTAGTGCGCGTTGAACACTGATATTTCACGACGAAAATTAACAGACACAAGCCAATGACCGCATTACGCCGAGCTCTCGTTCTCCAATATGGGCACAATCAAATGCTCCGGCGACATGAGATTATACTTGGTGACGTAGACGGTGAACCGACGACACAGATACGTCTCGTTCTGGAAAAATAAATGCTGATTGTTTACCATTCTTCTTTCTGGCTGGAACAACGTTTATTTCATAATTCCGGCCTGACGTGACCGATTAAATTTTATCACCGTGCGCGTCACCACACACACACCAAATGAAGGGAAGAATGAGTCATCGAGCAAACCAGATAAGCAACTTGAGACAAAAAGTCAAGTTTGGATATGTAACGGCTTGAATTAACAATTTGCTAATTGCGACAATTCACAATGGGAGAACGCACCTCGAACTCATCGAACAATTGTCGATGATGGTAGTAGGCGTGCGAGAATATTCGGTAGACCCGACGACAGACCGAACCGATCTTGGCGATTGATGACTCCTTGATGGTGACACGACTCGGGAAGTATTTGTTGCTGTTGAGTAGTGTTGCCGCGCCGTCCAATGTGTGTCGCGTGTAGTCAATCGCGCAGCACTGCAATCACGACGAAGGAATGAACTGTGTTCTTGGCTGAGTTGTTGTTGTTATGCGGAAAGTAAACGACTATTCACATCATTTGTCAAGCGCTCATGAAACACACAAAAATATTGCTTCCACCATCACATCACAAAAGCTTAAAACCAACACCGAGCAAACACCAGAACAGAAACGACAAACATTTTGAGTCCACAAACCTCCTTTGGATTTTTATGAGCCGCACACAGAAATATCCACTGTTCGGTTGCCGTCATCTGATTGCATTGGTCTGGGAAGCATTCTTCCTGAAATAACAAATTTGACCAATATTTCTTGTTGTTATTCCAAATGGACCAAATTCAACTTTTAGACGAGATGAGATCTAAACATTTCGGTTAGGTAACAATCGATCATAAATAAGCACAGCTGATCATCATATAGAATGACTCAAACCTGCAGTAAGACGGCCAGTCCGTTCAGTTCCATGCAGAATTGTCTGAGATGTTCGTATTTCCACACACCCTCGTCCTGTCCCTCTGCTGGTGTCAATATGGCGTCCACATCACTCACATTGCGACGAATCAACTGTTGAATGTATTGTTGCACGTTGAACATACTGTCCATGTCTTCGAATGGCTGCTCCGGCCAGGCGCACCAATCCTGCAACTGACCGCGTTTTTAGGCACGAGTACGGCGCACATATTGTGGAATTCTACTGAGAATTGTCGCTTCGGAATTCTTCAGAGTCAGAATATTGTAAAATGGCAAAAATTTTGGAACTAATATCTATCTCTGCCGTCTGCGCGACAATATTTACCTCTACCTCTGAACATTGTAAATACAATGGCTGGAACAATCTGAGATTGAAAAAGTAAGGCTTTGATGCAAATTGACAGTCTAAACTTAAAATGCGCAAATTAGAATGACTCGGAGCCAATTTCGCACAAATCACGTCACTCACCATGAGTGTAGTGGCACGCAAATGGTTGCAAGGTAGAAGGTATCCTTTGGGGGATGGATCCAGATGATTGCAAGGTACCCCCCTACCCAGCCTCCGGAAGGTTACAAGGTACCCCTAAGGTCCGAAAAAAGGGTGTTTTTTGCATGCCTTATAGTGAAAAATGGGCCAAAAAATGGGTACTTTGTTGCATTTTGGCCGAAAATTTGGCTATAATCAGTGGTGTCGTTGGGGGGAGGGGGTTACCCCCTAGTATCCGGTATCCGGTATCTTGATTTTTTCACCCAGGGGTATCCGGTATCCTGACTTTTTTGTCCAGGTGTACCCTACCCAAAAATTTTCCCGAAAGCCGTAAAAATCGCTCATTTTTACCTCCAAAATGCTCAAAATCGCTTGCTCGCGCAAGCGTAACGCCAAAAATGACCATTTTTGTGCTTTCAACACCAATTTTGCTCAATTTTCCTCTAAAAAATTGACCTTTTTTGGACAACCCCCTGGGTATCCGAGATTTTTCATTTTGGGTATCCGGTATCCTGACTTTTTGATTTCCCAATGACACACTTTTAAAAGTGGCCATTTTAGGCAAAAATTGGGGAAATTAGTGTACCCGGAGCCGGAGGGGAAATTAGTGTACTAGTGTACCTTGGTCGGAGAAATTAGTGTATCTTAGGGGGGTCCCCCTCCCCCCCAGGCAGTGGTGTCGTTGGGGGGAAGGGGGTTACCCCCCTAGTATCCGGTATCTTGATTTTTTCACCCAGGGGTATTCGGTATCCTGACTTTTTGTCCAGGAGTATCCCACCCTAAAATTTTTTTCGAAAACCGTAAAAATCGCCCATTTTTACCTCCAAAATGTTCAAAATCGCTTGCCGGCGCAAGCATAACCCCAAAATGATCATTTTTTGCGCTTTCAACACCGATTTTGCTCGATTTTCCTCTTAAAAAATTGACCGTTTTTGAACAACCCTCCCCTGGGTATCCGAGATTTTTTATTTCAGGGAGCAACCCCCCTGGTATCCGAGATTTTTCATTTTGGGTATCCGGTATCCGAAAATTTTGGATTTTGGGTATCCGGTATCCTGACTTTTTGATTTCCCAACGACACCACTGCCCCCAGGAACTACACTGGTTCAAATCATCAACATTGCTCACAGGAAAAACTTTTACAAAATATTGTTTCGGTGTTGAGTTTGTTCAAACAGCTGTGCAATGAATAAACTAATGCAAAAACTTGCATAAATGCCGCAAACAAAAAAAATCCTTTCCATCTGACAACTTTTCATTAAAAGCAATGAATTTTCTACCAAACAAACTATAGGTTCGAAAAAATTGCAAAAATTATGATAAAAATCGGGTAAACATCTGATCTGACCCAAAAGATTCGAGCCGGATCAGGCCGAGCTTTGGCCAACTCGGACTGAGCCACCGGCCCTCGTCAATTCACCATATTCATGTTCTCAACTGAGCTCCAAACATAAAATTTTATCGTTTTTAATACACTTTGCAGCAAGATATCGCTCCCCTCAGGAACTACACCGCACTGAATGGAGGAGCCCCCTGCCCTGGATCCTGGATGAAACAAGTTTTCAAAATAACTGTTAGTTACCCTACCCTACCACTACCACTCACTCCCTACGACTGCCTACTGCGAGCGCACAAAATGGTTCGGGCGAACAGTAAAGTGGAAGTGAAGAAATTCACCAAACCTGTAACTTTGTGCCAGGGGCATTCCGCCTGTATATCGAATTGGGCGTTATTTGATCAGCCGTCATGATAGATTAGCAAAGCGGCTGAGATAGGTACAGAGGAAGAGCGCTAGAAAACCGATAAGTTTATCTCTCGTCGCTCATCACCTCCAACGGATTTGTCCTCCCACTTTTCAGGGATGACTTTCCTGCACATTGAAAAGTTTTACCGTCAACTGAAAGCCAAGGGCTCATTTAATTCACTTAGTTGATTTGGGGCTCTATTACGGGGGGGGCTCTATTATTCCGGTGGGGCCTTGATTAATTCCCTGACCCAAACTTGAAAAATTGTTCCTAAAAATACCTCAAAAACCCCTAAAAAGGGGTTTGAAAGGATGTTTTTTCGCTTGTAATCAATTCATCCGGGACCCATTGTCAATAAGAGGCAAGGGGAAGTTCTGGTTGGTGGGGAAGATCAGCAAATTCTTTATTATCTTTTCGGAGGGGAAATTAGTGTACCGTAAAACCTAAAATACAAGGGGGGTGTATTCACTGACCCCTTTTAGGGGGGCTCTATTTTTGGGGGGGTGCAAATTTCGCTGCCCCGGTTGAAACACGTTCAGAAAAGACCCCTAAAAATGGAGTTCTGTCAGGGTGTTACTGGTAATTATTGAGTGTTTTTAGGTGCAGAACTTCCATACAAAGGTCTTACCTGATCACAAAAAAAACCACAAATGTTGTACACAAGGTGTCTTATACAAGGACTTGACTTTACGACCCCCAAGTGGAATTCCAAGTTGGGGGGGGCTGTATTTTGGGGGGGGCTCTATTTTTTCACTGACCCCTTTTAGGGGGGCTGTATTTTTGGGGGGCCCTATTTTTGGGGGGGGGCTCTATTTTAAGGGAATACGGTACCTCTCTG
>JASAMV010005115.1:0-15408 GCA_030248065.1 Rhynchonema sp. JSB1_4
AGGATGACGGTACCAGGCGAGGGGGACCTACGGTACCTGTACCCCCCCCCCAACGGTGACTTGCGCAACAGTGTGCAATATACCAAACTGCAGATATAACTGCGTTTACGGAAAAGATCACTTAGGTTTGATGAACAGTAAGACATTCCGCAAACAAAATGAGCTGGAACATTAGGTGCTAACATTTGCAACACAACCTTTTCTTCTCCTTCCAGAGCTAACAGCCATTCTTTTCCAAGGGCAAGGCGCAATAGTCGATGAACAATTTGATTGCAGCGTTTGGATCGCGCAAAGCGGACCTGCCCACAAATATTCATTCATTCATTCATTCACCCCCCCACCCCCACCTCCAACACTGGGGAGGGGGCAGTGTAGTTCCTGGGGGGTCCCCCCGAAGGTACACTAACCGCCGCGACCAAGGTACACTAGTACACTAACCGCCGCGCCAGGTACACCAACCGCCTCAATTTTCGCCTAAAATCTGCATTTTTAGGCCTAAAATGGGCCTCTTTAGGCCTAAAATGGGTGATTTTTAGGTCAGTGATGTCACAAGTCGCCAAAATACCCTTTTTATGGAGAATTTTTTCTAAAAAGGGGCAAAAATCGGTCAAATTTTCCACCTCTAAAAGTGACTTTTTCCTGAATTTGGCTCATTTTTGCCCCTTTTAGGAAAAAATCTCAACAAAAAACGTATTTTGGCGATTTTTGACTACATTGACCTAAAAATCACTCATTTTTATGCTGAAAAATGCCTATTTTTTGCTAAAATTTGCCTACTTTAGGTAAAAATTGGGGGTAAAATAAGCAGGACCTCAAGGGGGAACAGTGGGGCAGGTGGACCATGGAGGGAAAATACGTACCCTGAGGGGGTACTCTCGAGTGTAGTTCCTGGTCCGGGGCTGCGGTTAGTGTACCTACCCCTTTTTTTCCGTGCGGCGGTTAGTGTACCTCCCTCCTGGGGAAGGGGGGAAGACCCAAATTCAGGAAAAAGTCACTTTTAGAGGTGGAAAATTTGACCGATTTTTGCCCCTTTTTAGAAAAAATTCTCCATAAAAAAGGTATTTTGGCGACTTGTGACATCACTGACCCTAAAAATCACCCATTTTAGGCCTAAAAATGCCCATTTTAGGCCTAAAAATGCCGATTTTAGGCAAAAATTGAGGCGGTTGGTGTACCTGGCGCGGCGGTTAGTGTACTAGTGTACCTTGGTCGCGGCGGTTAGTGTACCTTAGGGGGGACCCCCCCCAGGAACTACACTGCCCCCCCTCCCTCAGCGTCGGAGGTGGGGGGGTTTGGGGGGGGTAATGAATGAATGAATGAAATATTGGTGGCTCAGGTCCGCTTTCGCGATCCAAACGCTCGAGTCGAATTGTTTATTGACTATTGCGCCTTGCCCTTGGAAAAGAATGGCTGAAGGCTCTGGAAGGAGAAGAAAAGGTTGTGTTGCAAATGTTAGCACCTAATGTTCCAGCTCATTTTGTTTGCGGATTGTCTTACCGTTCATCAAACCTAAGTGATCTTTTCATAAACGCAGTTATATACTGCAGTTTGTATTCCTGCATCTTCGCAAGTCACCGTTGGGGGGGGGGTTACAGTACAGTAGGTATCCCCCTCGCCGGGTAGAGTTGGTATCCCCCCCTATGTTTGGCATGGTACAGTAGGTATCCCCCCGATTTTCACCCCGGTACAGTAGGTATCCCCCCCGATTCGGCCGAAGTGTGAATTTTTGACCAAAATGGCCGAAATTAGTGCAAAATCAGTGTTTTTTACCTCAAATTACCCGAAATTTGGCGCGCTACGCGCGCAAATACTACGTTTTCACACGATTCCACACATAATAAACACATAAAAAATTTTCACCCCTAAAACCTAAACCCCCCCCCCCAACCCCCCTCCCTGGGGGGGAAGGGGGGGGGGAAGACCCAAATCCAGGAAAACGTCACTTTTTGAGGTCGAAAATTTGACCGATTTTTGCCCCTTTTTGGAAAAAATTCTCCACAAAAAGGGTATTTTGGCAACTTTTGACATCATTGACCTGAAAATCACCCATTTTAGGCCTAAAATGCCCATTTTAGGCCTAAAAATGCCTATTTTGGGCAAAAATTGAGGCGGTTAGTGTACCTGGCGCGGCGGTTAGTGTACCCCCCCCCCCCAGGAACTACACTGGGGGGAGCAGTGTAGTTCCTGGGGAGGCAGTGTTGGAGGGACTCGGGAGGGGGGATACCTACTGGCCCGCGCTCGGAGAGGGGGGGGATACCTACTGTACCAGAGCCGACGGCCTGGGGGGGTTATGTACCTAGGGGGGGGGTTGGGGGGGGGGGTTGGGGGGGGGGGTTAGGTTTTTGGGCGAAAATTTTTTATGTGTTTATTATGTGTGGAATCGTGTGAAAACGTAGTATTTGCGCGCGTAGCGCGCGAATTTCGGGTAATTTGAGGTAAAAAACACTGATTTTGCACTAATTTCGGCCATTTTGGTCAAAAATTGGCACTTTTGGGGCAAAATCGGGGGGGGATACCTACTGTACCGGGGTGAAAATCGGGGGGATACCTACTTTACCATGCCAAACATCGGGGGATACCTACTGTACCAGGCGAGGGGGGGATACCTACTGTACTGTAACCCCCCCCCCCCCCAACGGTGACTTGCGAAGATGTGCAGGATACCAAACTGCAGTATATAACTGCGTTTATGAAAAGATCACTTAGGTTTGATGAACAGTAAGACATTCCGCAAACAAAATGAGCTGGAACATTAGGTGCTAACATTTGCAACACAACCTTTTCTTCTCCTTCCAGAGCCTACAGCCATTCTTTTCCAAGGGCAAGGCGCAATAGTCGATGAACAATTCGACTCGAGCGTTTGGATCGCGAAAGCGGACCTGGCCCACAAATATTCATTCATTCATTCATTCACCCCCCCCCCCAAACCCCCCCACCTCCAACACTGGGGGAGGGGGGGGCAGTGTAGTTCCTGGGGGGGTCCCCCCTAAGGTACACTAACCGCCGCGACCAAGGTACACTAGTACACTAACCGCCGCGCCAGGTACACCAACCGCCTCAATTTTTGCCTAAAATCGGCATTTTTAGGCCTAAAATGGGCATTTTTAGGCCTAAAATGGGTGATTTTTAGGTCAGTGATGTCACAAGTCGCCAAAATACCCTTTTTATGGAGAATTTTTTCTAAAAAGGGGCAAAAATCGGTCAAATTTTCCACCTCTAAAAGTGACTTTTTCCTGAATTTGGGTCTTCCCCCCTTCCCCCCAGGAGGGAGGTACACTAACCGCCGCACGGAAAAAAAGGGGTAGGTACACTAACCGCCGCGCCGGACCAGGAACTACACTGGGGGGTCCCCCCTCGGGTACGTCTGTTCCCCCTCCATGGTACGCCTGCCCCACTGTTCCCCCTCCGGGTACGTCTGCTCCCCCAATTTTTACCT
Organism: Rhynchonema sp. JSB1_4; assembly: GCA_030248065.1. Taxonomy (NCBI): domain Eukaryota; kingdom Metazoa; phylum Nematoda; class Chromadorea; order Monhysterida; family Xyalidae; genus Rhynchonema; species Rhynchonema sp. JSB1_4. Next base: position 3,437 of record JASAMV010005115.1, read on the forward strand.
AAAGTAGGCAAATTTTGGCCTAAAATAGGCATTTTTAGGCATAAAATGAGTGATTTTTAGGTCAATGTCGTCAAAAATCGCCAAAATACGTTTTTTGTTGAGATTTTTTCCTAAAAGGGGCAAAAATGAGCCAAATTTTTGACCTCAAAAAATGACTTTACTCCAAATTTGGGTCCTCCCCCTGGATAAAGATGACTTTTCCTCCAGGCACCTCCAAACATTCATCATCCAATATAAAATTGCTGAAGCTCCCTTTTTGAGAAAGAAAATGACTGAAGCCCCCTAAATTTTGGCCCAGAAAAAATTTCTCCAGCGTATCCGAAAAATGCCCCCTGTGCAGTGTAGTACTTGGTCAGGGTGTTGACGATAGATAGATTGGGACCCGAAATGTGTTGACGATAGATAGATGACCCAAGTCCGAAATCTGGGGGGGGGTCGACCCAAACTTGTTGACGATAGATAGATGGTGGGGGGGTCGCCAAAAATCAAGGCATAGTATAGTATATTAAGTAGGTAATAATGTGTAAATATTAATGAAAATGAACTTAGATGTACTAAATCCGCGCGTAGCGCACGATTTTTTGCCTGTTTGGGACAAAAAATACCGATTTTGAGCCATTTTGAGGCAAAAATACCCATTTTGGGGTCGAAATGTGTTGACGATAGATAGATTGTTCCCAGAATTTGTTGACGATAGATAGATTTGCCCATAAGTGTTGACGATAGATAGATGAAATCAAAAAGTGTTGACGATAGATAGATGAATTTGGGGGGACCCCCCCCCCAAGTACTACCCTGCCCCTGTGCAGGTCTGCTCCAACTCCACTCCATATCCGTCCGGTCGACCGCAACTCGGACGCGGTGGCAATTGAGCCCCGATTCAAAGACAAGTCAATCCCGATCGATTCGTTATCCAGAGAAATGACTGCATGCTGTTTTTTGTTTTCAGTGGGTGGTTAGTTAAATTGAAACGCGACGGCGTGGCATAGGTAAACAAATATGGCGCTGATCGTGCAGTTGGGGACGAACGGACGATCTTCGGAAACACGCATGGTTTTCTGATCGAATCCGAGTTCCAAAATGTCTTCGTCACCAAAACGACGGCAGCAGAGCAATGGCGCCGGCGGCAGCGCAATCGGCGGCTTCCCGGGGCCACGTTTTTCCTTCAAACATGTTGCCATCAGGTTTGTTTTATACGCAGGATGATGTTAGATATTGGTCGCACAATGACCATATAAGAATTCATCAAATCAATCCTGATTTTCACGTTCAGTGCTATTTGTGATTCTCACAAAACATTTTCACCTGAAAATGATCTAGCAGATCAACCACGTTGCCGCAGGTCTGAAACATTCTCTTTACTACATGCTTTGTGTGCGATCACGCAATGCAACGTCACCACCCTGTCACTTTCCCTCTTTACGATTCAGGAAAAAAATTGACCAATTCTTATAAAGTCATTGTGCAACCAATATCATATCATTGCATCAGTTGCGGTGGCTAAATTTGTTGATCAAATCAGTGTAGTGGCAGGCCCATGTGTGCGAGGTAAGCATGATGCAGAGTTGGGACATGAAGCGTGAGTGGTATGACTTTGCTCACTCAAAAATAAAAAAAGACACTGTTTTTCGCACGCAATGTTGGCCAAAAATTTGGGCATTTTCACCCTAATGTCCTTAAAATTCTCACTATATGTGCGATTTTGGTTTGTGAAGGTGTTGGGTCCAGTCTGGTTTAGGGTTAGAGAGATGTCGGGTGTCGGGTGCCAAAAAAGTGTAGGTGTCGGGTGTCGGGTGCCTCCAGGTGTCGGGTGTCGGTTTTTTTGGGACCCGACACCCGACACTTACGGTTCAAAACATCAGTTTTGCCGAGAAAAGAATTTTGTGAGAAAATTTTCTTCGAACCAAATGTTTCCGAAGTCGCAGAATGTGTCATTTTGGTGTTTATTTTTTTTGTGTGAAAATACTTGAATTCAGTCATTTGATCCAAAAAATTGCACTAATAGTGCGAAGGAGCCAAAAGTTGCCTGTTTTTGGTCCAAAAACAGGTGTCGGGTTTTTTCCAAAAACTAGATGTCGGGTGTCGGGTTTTTTGGAACTGTCGGGTGTCGGGTGTCGGCTTTTTTCTCAAATGTCGGGTGTCGGGTACCCCCCCCCCCCCGAGCTCTAACCCTAGTCTGGTTGACATAAAAACAGTTGATAAACTCACACATCCACACTTGAAACCACACCCACGCCACGCCGCTGGTGGGCCACACACCCGCGCACCAACAACACCCACGTCCGATCTCTAAAACGAATGCAACCACCAAACCAATCAGTGCTCATCATTTAGCATGGTGTTCTGCGCGTTTCTGATCGCCTTCCTCAACATCTACATGAACGTCATGGCCACCTATTCCATTCCATCGCTGCAACTGGACATGAGCCCCGATGGTGATGTGGTCGGATTTCACCAGTTCGATCTGGGTGAAGATCACCATCATGAACAGGCACCTAGTGAGTCTTGTAACGTTTATGTAACGAAGGGAGAAATGTTTTGTGGATGCTAGAAGATTCTGGAAAGGATTTACGCATCAATCGACGCCTCAACGAGTTTTGTGGTCTAAAAACAGCTGACCCTAATTAACAACAAGCAACAACAAAAATCTGGTACTCGCTGCTTATCAATGTGAGTTGCAGGCTGTTTGTATCCTCGAGTAATCTGTATCCGTGAACGTGAGTGAGCAACCTGAACCTGTAAGCCTGCCAAACCAGTGCAGTTCCCGCCCGGGGGAGGGGGTCCCCATCGGGTACGTCTGTTCCCCTTCCATGGTACGCCTGCCCCCGTGTTCCCCCCAGTGCTGTGGCTACTTTGGCGGGGCGGGTCGGGTACACAGGTGAAAAAAATCGGGGCGGGTAGGGGGTAGTGTACCTGGGTTTTTGGGGGGGGGGGAATCCGGTTTGGGGTGGGGGAGATTTTTCGGGGCGGGTAGGGTACAACACAAGTTTTTTTGGGTGCCTGTTTTTATGTACTAAAAGTAGATATGTCGCGCGCAGCGCCAGATTTTTTTGCACTTTTTAGGGTTTTCGGTCGAAATTTGGTCATTTTTGACCGAAAAATGGGCATTTTGAGGGTGAAAATCGGGGCGGGTAGGGTACCAGGGCGGGGCGGGTAGGGTACCATTGGGGGACCCCCCCAGCCACAGCACTGGTTCCCCCTCCGGGTACGTCTGCTCCCCCAATTTTTGCCTAAAAGAGCAAATTTTAGGCCAAAAATAGGCATTTTTAGGCATAAAATGAGTGATTTTTAGGTCAATGTAGTCTAAAATGACCAAAATACCCTTTTTATTGAGATTTTTTTCCAAAAAGTGGCAAAAAATGAGTCAAATTTCCGACCTCAAAAGATCACTTTTCTCCAAATTTAGGTCCTCCCCCCTTCCCCCCAGGTGGGTAGGTCTGTTCCCCCTCTCAAAAAGGGCGTACCGCCTGTTCCCCCCTCCGGACCAGGAACTGCACTGTGCCAAATCCAACCCCTAATCCGCAATTGACCAGGAATTTTACGTCCATAATACCTACTCGATCCAACAGGTGCGAATGACGATGCAGAGGCTGTCAAGTCGCAGCTGGTGGCGACGGGAACACGAAATCGACTGAAGGAGAAACAGAGGAAACTGCGCGGCAATCGATTGCTGACGGACGCCGAAGCTGCCGCGTTGGTCCCTGGTGGGTGGCCGTCAAAAATCCCGAAAATTCATGTAGTTGGTGCTCAGCAGTGGTGTCGTTATCGAAATTTTCCCATACCAGGCCGAACTTTCGGGAAATTTCCCACACATACCCCAAAAATCAAAAATTTGCCATACCAGGGGGAGGTTTTCCAAAAATTGAAAAATTCCCATTCCCGCGGTGGTTCTAAAAAATGCCCCCAGCAGTGCCCCCTGAAAACAGTGTTTTCTTGCGACAGCAAGCGATTTTTGACATTTTTGGGCGAAAAATGGTCAATTTTGGTACTGCTCGAGGTCAAAAAGTCATTTCTTAGGGGTGCTTGTTCCAAAAGTGAAAAATTTCCTACATCCCATACCCCCGGCAGCAGTGGTGTAGCTACCCAGGCGGGGCGGCAACCTACTGTACCACCCAAAATGCGGGGCGGCAACCTACCTACTGTACCAGCCGAGCTAGGGGGGGTCGTACCACTTGGGGGGGGTCATCTGGAAACCGAAATTTTTTATGTCTAAATACTGAAGAAAATGTGGCCTAAAACACTAATTTTGCGTTCAGCGCGCGATTTTTCGCCTATTTGCAGACAAATATGCTAATTTTAGGCAATTTTAAGCCAAAAATGAATGTTTTGGGTGAAAAGTTAGGTGGGGCGGCAACCTACCTACTGTACCAGGGGAGGGGCGGCAACCTACCTACTGTACCAGGCGAGGGGCGGCAACCTACCTACTGTACCTTGGGGGGGACCCCCCACCCCCCCAGCCACACCATTGCCCGGCAGATTTCACATACCCCATGCCAGGGGTAGGGTTAGAGGTCGGGGGGGTACCCGACACCCGACAGCCGACACCCGACATCTGGAAGTACCCGACACCCGACACCCGACATCTCAGAAAAAAAGCCGACACCCGACACCCGACAGTTGCAAAAAACCCGACACCCGACATCTAGTTTTTGAAAAAAACCCGACACCCGACACCTGTTTTTGGACCAAAAACAGGCAAATTTTTGCTCATTTGCATCATGAGTGCAATTTTTTGGCTCAAGTTACTGAATTCAAGTATTTTCACGCGAAATAAACACCAAAATGTCACATTCTGCGTCTTCGGAAACATTTGGTTCGAAGAAAATTTCTCTCAAAATTCTTCTCTCAAGCAATACTGATGTTTTGAACCGTAAGTGTCGGGTGTCGGCTGTCGGGTGTCGGGTCCGAAAAAACCCGACACCCGACATCTGGGGGTGCCCGACACCCGACACCCGACACCTACACTTTTTTGGCACCCGACACCCGACACCCGACAGCCGACACCCGACATCTCTCTAACCCTAGCCAGGGGGTACCCCCCCCCCCGAAGAAAACAAGGCTGCCAGCCAGGAAGACCTGTCTACGAAAAGGACATATCCATAAAATTGTAACGCCCCAGGCCTTCATTCAATGTTAGGCTTGTGCTTATGCTGCCAGCCAGGAAATCATGACCAAACGCAGTTCACTGTGTTGAGCCTCAATTAATCCAGTATCCAAATTATGGGCTCCGCTACATGAATACCCTTTTTTGCCCCATAAATTTTGTATTTCTCCTTCATTTGATTTTTCGGGATTTTTGCTTGTCGGGATTTTTCTGTTTTTTTCGGGATTTCCGACCCTCCCTGTTTCCAGTGTTGTATGTAGCCTAGCATGTGCTTTTAGTACATGAAGTAGGCTGACCTTCTTCGCCGAGAAGCTTCGTTCTGAATTGTGAACTGCTCGGCTGCAGGAGAAAAACATGCAAGGATCAGCCACGCGCTGTGCATATAATGTAGCAGCAGTGAGTTTCGCCCGTTTCGTTTCGGCCTATTTTCACCGACGGACGAGCTGCCAGGCCTCGTCGGTGCGAACACCACTGGCCGACTGACCTCCAAATAGCACCACTGGCAGATCTTATTGCTCGGGTAAAACTTCGCATATTACTGTATGTTCTAAGGAACATGCTGTGCTTGCCTAGTTATCAGTAGTCTTTGACGAGCCGCACAATGTTTTCCACAAGTAACGAAGGCAACGCTGTGTTTATTCACACAAAGGTGCCGGAGGTCCGGACCTGGCAGTTGGCAAAGTCACCGCAGTTCGAGCCGACGACCACCCGTCGGATGCCATTCGCGCCGAGGCCGTGTTCAAACGTGTACAATCGAACCCCGACAACAACACCGAACATTGTCCGGGCCTGTGCGCACCAGTGGGCAGTCCGCAAACTCAAATCAATTACGTCAAAGCTCTGATCGCACAACGATTGAGACATATTCCACCGAACACGTTCAGTGTGACCAAAGAGAATCCAAGAGAATATGGAAGAAGCGAATTCGGCACCAGGGACAAGGCGAATGTCGGTAAAGATATCGAGAGAAAGTATTCGATGCTTTGGAAACAGGTCAGGGTATTTTTCGAAATTCACCGCTTCCCATGTGGAATTTTTGATCTGCTAATTTGTGAATACTGGTTTCTTAACCTGCACCGAGAAAAGATCAAGAAATGACATTGATATGTTTTGCGACGCTTATGATCTTGATTCCTGTTGTTTTTGAAGCTACAAGTACAAGTTTGATAGTGATAGATTTGTCGTTCACGTCGACTGAAACTGGAGTGAAAACTGTTCCGTTCCGTTGCTCGACAAATTTTGCAAACCGTTCCATTCGTAATATCAAGAAAGTTATTATATGCACTGTGAACAAATTTTCGCCAGGCGAATATTTAGAACGGAAAATTTGAAAACATTGACATTCTCCTCTTTCACAAAACAAATCTAAAATCATTCAAAGAAATTACGATTCGCACTCAGGTTTCGGACTGGACCGAGCCCCGTGCGATGACACCTTTGAATCTGACCGTAGTTCAATTGCAACCGGTTCTCGCTGGTATGCAGACGGCTAGAATTCAGGTTGGTTTTCTTGTCTATCATTGTGCCAGTGCCTCTGTCAACCTTAGTGATGTTGTTCTGTGTCTGGTGGTTTGTGGGCCGGAGTGGTTGTTTCGCAAGGAAGTGAGCAGATAAACGCGGAATGTGGAATAAAAACCTTCATGACGCATAAAATCATGCACGTAAATTAGTGATAGAAGCAAAGTTACAGGACCGGGTAGTCATCGTAGCCCTAACGCGCCAAACAGACTTTGAAACGTTTTCTTGAAGCGCCACAGCGCTTTAGCTGTACAGTTAAGGAGTTGCTGCTTTTTGACCAATTCCGCATTCCGCGTTTATCTGCTCACAGCCCAATGAATCTGACGGTGAAGCACGCAGAGCAGAGAACACTAGACTTGGGGATCGGTCCGATCAGTGCTGTGGCTGGGGGACCCGCAAAATTACAGCATCTGTCTGTCGCCGGTACGGCGTGTGGCCCCCCGCGCTCAGGGACAGTATCTTCCCCCAATTTTGCCAGAATTTTTCCCTGGCCCAAAACGGCTAAAAATCGGCCAAAATCCACCGAAAGTGCAAAAATTTACGTGCTTCGCGCGGCTTATGCACATTCTAACCCTTAAAAATTCAATTCTCGTGAGACTTGTATGGTAAGTATCTCCCGCTAAAAGTTCTACCTCCCCACCGCTCCACCCTCAAATATCAGTCCCCCCAAAAGTCTGGGTACAGTACCCGATTATTCCCCCTTTCTTGGCGGCAAGGTACAGCATCTCGCCCTCTGAAGTAGCCACAGCACCGGGGTCCGATCTAGTGCGGTTTTGCCTTGATCACAGAACAGTTCGCACAAGAATACATTTCGAAGTCTTACTGTTGTGATGTGCCCATTTCGACATTTTTAGGACGCTGGTGTTCCGAAAAAGGGCACTCAAATGAAAATCGCGGTCAAACTTGTCGGCGATCAGTACGCGTTGTGGAAACCGAAACGTTTCCAATCGTATCGCGACGTTCCCACCGACACGCCCTATGCCGGATTCGACAGACATAATGCTGAGATTGCCGCATTTTATGTTGGTAAGTGAAACATACAAAGCGACGAAATAAAAAACGCCTGTTAAAAAGCGCCAAAAGCCAAAAAATGTTGGGGAATGAATTTTTTGGGTGACCATGTGGTAGCTTTTGACTTCACATTCGCCAATAATGATTCAATTTATATTCATACCCCAGCTGAGATGCGAAGTTTTTTTTGATTGAAATTAGTTTTCTGGCGGATTTTGACAAATGTTGGCCCAGACAAGCTGCACCCTGTAATATCATATCAATTGTGTGATTTTTTTTCCCGTTTCCCATTTTCTTCCCATCCATCCCGAAAGATCAACCATTTCCCAAACCACACATCTTCTTCCTGCCGACATCCAGAATTTTAACGCCTTGCTGTTCTGTCGATAATTAGACTTCTTTCAAATTCAGGCACTCCCAATGTGTCCCCTTGAAATTCAGGCATCACGCTGGGCCTGAATCGTGTGCCAATCGCTATGGGTCGCCGTGTAAATCTTTTTCGTGAGATCATACCCATCGCCGAGCCAGATCTCAACAAAACCTTCATTCATGACATCGACAAGGGCAGATGGTGCTTCTACGGCAAATGTGATGGTTGTGCGCCCGAACACGCTGTTTGTGCTGATAAAACCACCGGTTTGTTATTTTTTCTTCCTAATGTTTTTTTTACATATTTTACGGTAACCACGTTACACGATGGATTGTGCAGCATGTTTTTGGTTGCCGTACCTGCTCTCGACCAGGTCATCGTCAGTGCTAATGCACCCAGATGGCCACGTGACCCCGAAAACACGTGCTCATCCAGTGGTGTCGTTCAGAAATCGAAAATTTCCCGTACTCGAGGGGTTTCTGAAACAGTAACCCCGGAAATGTTCTAAAAGAGTTAAGAATAGGTCAAAAGCGTTCGAAACTGTGTTTTAAAATTTTCAAGCGAAAAAATGGTCAAATTTTATGCTTCTCGTGATCAAAAAGTCATTTCTTTTTTTTATTTCTGAGCTCCATCAGCATAGGTTTGCTACAAAGGAGGGATCACAGCATACAGTAATCCAAATGACTGACAATTTAGTACTCAGCTATTTCTCCTAAGTTACCCTGAGGTCCGAAGGACTTATCACCGTCAGCAACAGAATCGCAGTCAATCTCAGGAAGCCACGGCTATATTCAAGTGCGCTCTTGTCGCTCCACATTCAAATTGCTTTGAAGCTTCGGTTCGGGCCATGAAGGGTCCGGTGCGGCAGGCAACCATGTTTGCGCGGCGAGGTGGTCACTTTTGGGTGGCGAGCTGCGATTTTCTCAGACTTATCTGTTGTTTAGCTGCGTGGGAGGCTGTTGTTCTATTTTTTGTAGCTTGTAGGCCATCGGTTTTGTGAAGTCACGTCCGCCAATGGAGCGCTTGAGTTTTTCGTCAGTGCAAAACACTTGTCCAAGTCATTTCTTAGTAGTGCTTGCTCCCGAAGCGAAAAATTTCCCATGCGGCCGCCCGGTTTCCCACACGCCATATTATATCAATACCAGGAGGTAATATCCTTCCCCCATCGGAGTTTGGAACGCGGACTTGCTTGAGTGAACTGATAAATGTTTTGTAGCACCCACGCATGTAGTAAATTAAATGCTGGTCCTGAAACACAGCAATTGTGAAACGTCAGGAGGCGCAAAATTTTTCCCCGAACTTTCAGATTTGCTTGACGGCGCCTTGATTCTCTGGACCACATTCAGCGGTTTGCTGCGAATGCGCAGTCCGTGGGCGCGAAATTACAAGACGAAACAGGCGGTTCCCTGGGAGACCGAACCACATTACTGCTCAAAGGTGAGTCGTACTTGGGTCGAGAATATGTCAAGATTTACAGGCGCCCCTAATTTCATCCACGTTTTGCAACACAACTAAAATAATTTTTGCCTTGACCGAATTTGGTGTCAACAAATATCCTTGTCATACACATTTCCTTGTCACATAATTTTCCAGGTTTGACACCGAGCCACGTACTTAGTGGAATTGATCAAAGTAAAAATATTTCTTGATTGAAACCAGGTTGTTCACAGGTTCGATCCCACAACATTTTCGGCAAGGCGCCCACTCATCTGGATTTGATTGAAACATCAGTGTTCGATTTCATCATCGGCAACGCCGACCGACATCAACTCGAATTCTTTGCTGGCGTGCCGAATCCGGTTGGTTTTGTTTGAATGTAAAATTTTATGAACGAACTGTTTACCGAATACGTATTTCACAAAAACGGACGGACGGATCGTGTTCCGTCCCGTCGGTATTCAGTTGCATTTTGATTGTAATTTTATTATTTGCGGTTTTTGAATTGCAATATACAGGTGATACTAATGACAAAATATGCAGCCTATAACAGACACGCTGCACAGCGCGCAAATCGCGACCACAGTTGACAGTCTGGGTTAACGCTACACGAAAAAAGCCAATGTTTTTTGCAAAGAACTTCTCCACTTGCCATATGAATGCAAACGCTGGACACCAACAAAGTGGATCTCGAAAATTTGATTCATTCCGCAATACCATGAACTGAAACTGAATGCTCAGTTGTTTGCAGGGCACAGCGTTAGTCGTTTAAATCAGCTTATGTTTCATGCGGGAATGAGTATCCAAGCTGGTGGGGTGGAAGATAATAAAGGTCGACCTATAGCCTGAAAAATAAACCACCAGCAAAGAAAAAATGGCACGCGAAATTCTTTCCCACACAATTTCCAGGTGCTCCTTTTGCTGGACAACGGCAAAGCGTTCGGCGGCACGCCCCATCTCGACGAGCTTTCCATTCTTGCCCCGCTGTACCAATGCTGTCAAATGAGACGTTCGTTCTATCGAACGTTGTTGCGATTGTCTGAGATCAACTATGCATTCCTGGTCAACAAATGGCTCAAATTGGATCCATTGTATCCGATTTTGGACGATCTGGAGCTAACTGCCATAAATCGAAGACTGAGAAAAGCGCTGATTGTGGTCGCCGCTTGTATTGAAAGGCACAGCGCGCAGTATGTGCTCAAGGATGACAAGTTTTGAATCGTGATCTGATGTGTTTGTCAGGTAATCAATTCTAAGTATTTCACGTGATTTTTTGCTGCTACGCTGATGTGCTGTTTGCCTGCCACCGACCAGCGCAGATATTGTTATTGGTCGCACAATGACTATATGAGAATCCATCCAAAATTTTTTCTGAATTGACAAGGCAGAAAATTCAATCATTGCGCGCCAACGTGTAATCACACATAAAGTATGCAGTAAGGGAAATGTTTCAGAGATTAAAAACGTGGTTGACTGGCTGGTTTATTTTGTTATGTTTTGTAAGAAATACAAATAGCGCAGTGGTTAAGCGTGGCTCATCTTTGAAATCCTGAAAATCAAGGTGGTTTTGGATGGATTCTCATATGGGCATTGTGCGACCAATACCAGACTGGCAACCAGCAAAGAACTTCCGCGCTGCACCACCGCGATCTGTAAATCGCTCGATTTCCCTTGTTCAACATATTAAAGGGTGTGTCTAACGTCTCTTAACCCCATGTTTTATGAGGTGCAATCGAAAGATGACCTCGACAGGCCGGCGTGTGCAAAAAACAGCGTCTTGTAACTCGCTAAATCGCGAAATCTTGAGGGTTACTTTTCGAATTAAATCAATTTCCGGACACAAAACTCCAGACGCTTTTGAGTGGGCGCTACTCACGTTTGTCATTATTCTGCTGAAACATTGTATGTTTAAGCGCAGCTCAGCCGCCTATACAATGCACGTAGACGCTCAACACACACCGCTCTGGCTGCTGGCTTGACTGTGCACACAATGAATGTTTCATTTAACACATAGAAGTTGGTTTGCGTGTGTTTCGCTTCGTAGCTTTTTTCCGTCAGCTCAGTCTGAATTTTGTGTCCGGAAATTGATTTAATTCAAAAAGTAACCCTCAAGATTTCGCGATTTGGCTAGTTAGAAGACGCGGTTTTTTGCACTTGGCGGCTTTTCGAGGTCGTCTTTCAATTCCAGCCAACAAAACATGGGGTTAGGAGACGTTAGACACACCCTTTAAGCGATCGAAGCCGATCCGATCACGTCTGATGCAATTCTAGTTCTTTTATGTTCTCAAATGTCATTTTGACTTTATTCCGTGCTGTCCATATGTGTGAATTTGAACTTCGTTTTGGTTCTCGGTTGTTTTTTTTGGACTGCACGATCCCTGACAAAGTATCAACTTTGAGATTTGGTATTTGCTCACTTACCCATGCTTATAATTCATCATTCAATCTTCTGTTGTCTCCCATTTACCCGCTAGTTCCTGTCATCGAATCTTGTCTGAGCCCAATTTATGTGGATTCGCGGTGCTTCCCCAG